>JAODAL010018120.1:0-75667 GCA_025379985.1 Phyllomedusa bahiana
CCTTTAATACAAACTAAGGAAGGTATTTCACCAATTTATAATAAAGCTGCTACATTGAGTTTGTCCAGAAGCTATTCAAATATCAGGTGTTTGTCAATTACTTTGACTCCTTCCTATTGATGAAGCTGGGAGCCCTCAGAGAAGAATAGCTGGGGGATTGATGACATTCTTACAATATGCAGAAGGTCCAGTGTCATATAATCTTTATACATAAATCAAATAGATCACTTTTTTGATAGGATGAATGTTTATAGCAAGAGGAATTTATCATTCATCTTTCAAAAATATTATATTTTTCTTTAGTATAAGAAATATATATATATAAAAAAGTTAAGTGCTTGCAATATTTGCCTATGCTTGGGTCTGGTGTACTGACTAACAATGACCTTTTCAAGCTTTAAATATGTAGGATTAAAGTGTGTAATTCAGAAAATATAACTTCATTACAAAACAAAACATTAAAGGGAATGTGTCATCAAGAAATGAGTCATTGTTTAAGTCCCATTTTTATGTTAAACACATTTTTTAGGATTTTTTTTTACATTTTCATATCAATTTCATTCTTTTTTTAAATAATTTTTAAGTCTTGCAGTTTTCACTTTAGCCACTAGGCCTTGTTTGCACTGCAGTCAGCAAGATGCTTTACAGTAGCTTCATGCACATAGGAGACCTAAGACTGACTCAGTCCCATTCACTTCTATAGGAGAGTTTTCTAGTCATGCTCTATGACCTGGGAAGAAATTAGTGTGCAGGGAGGTGAAAGGGTGAACTGTGACTATCTCCTCTTGTGTCTGGTGGATCCTGTGTTATCTATTCACAGTGGTGTCAGTTTGACCCATTTTGTGCTGATAATGAGCAGACAACTGAGAATATTTGTCTACAGAACAGGAAAATGGATATAAAAGGACAAAATGGAACTAGTAGAACTAGTCCCCCACCTTATCTCTCCACAGCACTCATTTGGATTCTACAGAACAGGAAGTGTCAGACTATTATTAGGCCTGGTGTCCAAAGTGAAAACTGCAGGACTTAAGAATTATTAAAAAATATTGAAAGTGATATGGAAAAAAAAATATAACCAAAAATTCTTTAAAAATGTGTTGAACATAAAAATGTAAGTTAAACAATAAGTCATTTTTGATTACACATTCCCTTTAAAGTAGATCTATTGATGGAAGAATAATTAGCTTTGTTCTTTAAACCCTTACCGACATTTTGTCGTACTCATAACCAATGTCGGGTAGGGTTCCTGCAAATTTGACGTATGATACGTTCATGGCGATCTTTGCGCCACCACAAGCAGAGCGCGCAAGATTCGCGGCATGGAACCAGCGGTATAAATGACCGCTGGCATCATGATGCATCCCCCCCGGCCGAGTGAGCTCCGACCGCGGGATTAACCCCTCGATGTCGCGACATCGTGGACGCCGACATCCCAACTGCGGCAGCAGGAGTGCGCTCCTGCTGCCCGCGATCCCGGCGCAGTAAACGCGCTCACATGCCGCTACTGATCTCTCTCACTACCAACAGCCGATCTGATGACAGCATCCGGGTATGTCTGGTACGCACGATGCCCACACATCATTGTGGGCAGCGTGACTGACATTTGCCATGGAGACCCAGTAACCAGCCTATAAGCTGTATTCTGCTCATCCTATTGTATGAACGACTGACGATCGTTTCATAAGCAATTCTCCCCTGGGGAAAAGTGTAAAAAAGTGTGGAAGAAGAAAAAACCAAAATGTTAAAAAAGTAGAACTCAAACACAAAAAATAAAAATAAAAAACACGACACGAACGCACCTTTTTCCCCTTTACACAGACGCCAATTTATCCGACACACCAAAAAAGATAAAAATCAATAAATTACCCATATTTGTGTATCCCATCAGTGCGTAACGACCCACCCTATAAATCTACATGTTAATGAACCGGCCGTACGGTTAGACGTCGTAAAAAAACCCCCAAAAAAACATCACAAATTGCAATTTTTGTTCATCTCGCAGAGAACATAAATTAGAGTAAAAAGTCATCAAAAACTCAGTATCATATCAAAGTGATTCCAATTAAAATGTCAGTTCATTCCTGCAAAAAAAAGTCCTTACAAAAGCTCTGTAAAAAGGAAAAAATAAAAAGTTCTGGCATAAGATGATAGCATGCATAAATAAATTGTTTTACACAATATAAACCCTTTTTTAAAAAAAAAATAAAAAATTTCTTCCAAATAAAAAAACTACATAAATTGGGTATCGCCATAATCTCTCCAAACCCACGAGAGTAAAACTAACGTTGCAGATACTGCACGTGAAAAATAAAAATAAAAACACTGCTAGGATTGCAGTTATTTTCCTTCACCTGCCTTTCCAAAAACAGATTTAAAAGCGAATCATAAAGCTTGTCCTCCCAAAAATGATAACCAATAAAAACGTCAACCTCATCCCGCAAAAAAAATTTCCCCTATACAGCTCCATATACATAAAATAAAAAGTTAATGGCTCTAAGACTGCAGTGATGCAAAAACGTGGTTTCCCTTTTTCAAATAAAAGTGTTTTTAACTGTGTAAAAGCAGTAAAACATTAAAAAATATACAAATAGTGGAACGCAGTAAATCGTAATCTACCTGCTGAGTAAAAATAGCATGTCATTTATACCGGTCTGTGAACCGCTGTAAAAAATACAAACACTACAGAGTGCTGTATTTTGTACAAAATCCTCCAAAACCTTAATAAAAGTGATCAAACCAACACAATGCACCCCCCGTAAAGGACTAATAAAAACTCAACTCCATCTCGTAAAAAACAAGCCCACAACAGCTCCGTATGCAAAAAATTAAAAAATCTATGGCTGTCAGAAAAGGACAACGATAAAAAAAAACGCAACTTTTTATAAACTCGCTTGCTATTGTTAAAAGTATCAAAAAAAACTTAAAAAATTATGATAAAATTTATATCATTGTGAATGTGTACCGACCCCCATATAAAGTTATCCCCTCCATTAAGTCCATATGGTGAATACTGTAAAATTATGAACCCCAAAAACAATGGCGAACGCATTCCCTCCCCCCCCCCCATTTCCCAGAGCCCAATGCTAAAAAAAAAACTACAGAACACCTTGCGCCTCAAAATGCACAATACACCCTTTAGATGAGATCCTGAGGGGTGTTGAATCCAAAAATGGGGCGAACTGCTGGAAGGTTTCATCTGTTCTAGTACTTTGGGGGCTTTGAAGCGTCATGGCCCCCACCAAGATCTGTGCTACCAAAAGCCAAATAAACACACCCTCCCATATACCACACTGCATGGGCGCCCAAACAAGCGTTTTTAACACAACTCCACATGTAGGGTATCTGCGAACTTGGAAGAAATGCGTAACACAATTTTGGGCTTTTTTCCAGGATCCTTGTAAAAATTAAACTTTTTCAGCTAAAATTGCAGATTATTGAAAATATATATTTTTTATTTTCAAGCGAACGCTAAAAAAATTTGTGAAACACCTGTGGGTCGATATGCTCACAGCACCTCTGGATATATTCCGTAATGGTGGTAGTTTCCAATATGGGTCTTTTTTAGGGAGTTTATTAGTTTTGGCACATTAGGCGTGTCCGCAAACCTGAAATGCGCCTAAATAAAATGGTAATGAAAATGAACCCCAGAGTCCGGTAGGTGCACTCTCCTATTCTGGGGTTTTGTAGTTGAGCCAAATAAGCGCAAAGGGCCACATCTGGGATATCCTGAAAACGCAGAATCTTGGGAATCATTTAAGTTGGGCATTTTCCTGATCCATTTACCGATTCTTGTGAATAATGGATAAAAATTTGAAAATCTGCAAAAAAGAGGAAATTTTTAAATTCACCTCCGCTTTGCTTTAGTTTCTTGTAAAATTCTTAAATGCTTTTTTAAATACTTTTAAAGGGGTTTTAGTTCTTAGATGGGGTCATATATTGGGGTTATCTAACATACAGCCCTCACAAAGGCAGGTCAGAAAGAACTGGACTGGTCAATAAAAAAATCAATTTTTTGCAAATTTTTCGTTCTTGAAAATTTGAAAACTTACTACTAATATTTCCTAAGCCCCTTAATGTGGTACAAACAAAAAAAAATAATTTAAAAAAATGATGCCAACCTAACAGCAACAATATGTAGAATGCTAGTTATAAACTATTTGAGTGAATAACTATCGTGTTTACACGCAGAGCAAAAAAAAACTTATTTTTTTTTTTTTTTTTTAATATTTATTTTTTTGTTTGTTTTTTTTTGAACTTTGAAATTGCCTAATTTTGCAAATTTCATGATATTTTTATATTTCACAAAATAAACAAGGACTTTTTGACCCAAAATTATTACTACTTATATGCAAAATGTGTCACGAGAAAACAATCTCTGAATCACTTGATAGGTAAAAGTGTCAAAAAGTTATTCTCAACATAAAGTGACCACATGGACAGATTTTAAAACCAGGCTCGCAGAAGGCCAAAATAAGCTCCGGCAGTAAGGGGTTAAGAAACAGTGCAATCTTGGACTCCATTGGCAGACCAAATTCTGAAAAATCACTTACATAGTTCACATGATTAGAGCAGTAGAGAAAATACATTTGCCATCAAGTTCAATGAAGGATTAAGAATAATATGTGGATGAAGGTGGGGAATGTAGGTCATTTTAAAATTTGTTTTCCCCAATTGATTTGGAATATAGAACCCATAAGGCATGAACAAAACTGCATTAAAGGAATATTTCACTCATGATCCCAATTGCTGATCAGACCGCATCAACATTCTAACATTGCATTGTATTGTGCTTTTGGTCTTTTTTGGATATTGTTATAGAGATGCCTAATCATACGCCTGAATCCGCATTTACTACTTCTAATATAGTGTTTTGGACACGTAGAGTTGGCCAGATAAATTACTCCTTTTGACCTGCAGTTTATGATTTTTTTTTACAAGCTTTCCCTGTTGTTGAGCTGTCAAGGTTTTGTAGATTGCTATGGAGTCATAAGTTAGGCAGTTCCAGCATTTGAACATGCTAAGGAGCCAGAGGCCATGTGCAGGTGCTGACACAAATGACTGTCGACCACTGACCTGGTCTATCTACAAGCATGGCTTTCTTATCTATTGGGCACACTAGGCAGTTGCCCAGGTGCTTAGAGGTATGGTATTTTGTGGTAATGTGGTCTAGCAAAAAGAGCAAAAAATCGTTATAGACCCTTGTAACGCTGTTGTTTTGCAAACACACAGAAACCAACGGGTAAATGCTAAATATTTTAAACATTTCATAGTGAATTGGTGGTACATTTAGTAAATATGAAATATGGCCTCTATTTAGATGGTGACCTACTCTAATAGCCACATGTATAAAAAACTGTCTAGGGCTAAAACTTTCTTTGTGCCCATACAATCAATCAGAGCATCTCTTACAATTTTTCATAGGACCAATATGAAATGAAATTGACTCTGATTGAATGCTATGGGCAACAAAGAAAGTCTTAGACCTAGACAGTTTTCATACAAAAAGCATATAGTCTTTCCAGTCCTCCATACTTTACAGAGCATGAAGGTTCCAGCTATACTCTTTTCTGATTGAAAGCAGCCCCTGTTTTGGAGCTGGACGGCTGAAGCAATTTGGGCATGATTGGGTGCTTGAGAGAGGTTAGAAGCGGGGCTTGATGTGGTGTCATAATTTGGCATGGTTTTAGGTGTAGTGTGAGGCGATGTCAGGGCCCATAATGCTATTAAGACAGCTTTACCCTTGGGCCCCATAATGCTATTAAGACAGCTTTGCCTATAAGTACCAGTCTTAAGTCTTTGTTTCACAAATTTTGTCTGGGTAAAACAACATAGTTGTAACCTTTTACAATGTAGAAAACTTAAAAAAACGATCCAACAGATTGAGTGTTGTTACATTTACAAATTGAAAAACAACTAAGCTCATGCTACTACTCCAGGAACTATATAGATTATGTTATATAATAAGTAATTTTTAGTGTTGAGCGATTTTTCTATTCGACAAATGAAATCGCAAGGTTTTTATAGTGATACGAATTTTTCCCAGCTGTCATGCGATCATTAAGGTTAAATCTGAGCACATCTATTAAGAATCGCGCCTTTTTCGGCGCTTCCTGTAATTTTTGGCGGCCAGCAAATCGATTAAGAATAGAGCAGGTGAGATGTGTGTGCGCCACGTCAAGACTGGGGAAAAAAAATTTTTTTTTTTTTGTGTATGGTTGCGATTTGGCTGAAAAAATCAACATGACCCTCGTTTTTACATAGAACACGTTTCCTGTTTCAGCCTCAGTGTCTTCTCATCGTCTCATAGTGGAAAGACGTGCGCTCTGCCTGTGGCGATTATGTGTTTGGGGGAGCACACAAGCTCAGCGAAATATAGTCTATTCTCGCACAGAGAAACCTCTGCTATAGCCTGTGATCCTTCCAATTTAGTTATATAGAGATTTGAAGATTTATGTAGTTAGCTAGAGAATTTTAAAGCAGCATCTACCTTGTAAAGTCACGCGGGAGGAGCGGGGGGGGGGCCCCGCGGGCGAACACAGACAAGCACTATCTATAAAGAACATTGGATTAAAGTCACCAAGACTCTAGTGTAGATATTGTATGGAATATCTTATTATTAACAGTTTGCTATTGAAGTATTTCTGGATATTGGGCAGTCTGAACTTATATAGGATAAACATCATTTCTAGTAACTGCAGTCTCTTTGTTAGCTGCAAAACTCCACTTTTATTATCAGTATACATTTTTTTATTCAGAATAGGTGTTCAATTTTACCCATTACACCTGTGACTGTTATTATTCAACTAGCACTAATTTACAATCCAGCAATCTGTAGTCGCACTCAGCATACACAGGTTGTTTGTTGCCAAAAATACCGTGTATCGTACGAAAAACATCACATTACGTGTATTATTTTGACTTTGCGCACCCAGTACTGTTCATTGACGCAGCATCTACGTAATCTTAAAACAGGCAATTCTATAATCACACAGTGAATTGAAAGGTGCAAAAAATACCGTTTATTATACAAAACATAACAGTTACGTGTTTTTGACTTTTTGCGCACCCATACTCGTTCTTGACGCAGCAATCTACGTAAATCTTAAAACAAAGCAATTCTATATTCACACAGTGAATTGAAAGTGCAAAATACCGTGTATATACGAAAACATAACAGATACGTGTTTTTGACTTGTGCGCACCCAGTACTGTTTTCATTGAACGCAGCATCTACTTAAATCTTAAAACAAGCAATTCTATATTCACCACAGGTGAATTGAAATGTGGCAAAAAAAGAGTTTATTATAATTCAAAACATAACATTTACGTGTTTTTTGACTTTGCGCACCCCAACAGTTCATTGACGCAGCATCACGTAATCTTAAAACAGCAATTCTATATTCACCACAGGTGAAATTGAAAGGTGCAAAAAATAAAGTTTATTATTACATAAAATAACATATACCTTTTTTTTTGACTTTTGCGCACCCAGTACTGTTCATTGACCAGCATCTACTAAATCTTAAAACACAATTTCCTATAATCACCACAGGTGAATTGAAAGGTGGCAAAAAATACAGTTTGATATATCAAAACATAACAGTTACGTGTTTTTTTTTTTAGCTTTTGTGCGCACCCAGTACTGTTCATTGACGCAGCATCTACTAAAAACTAAAAACACCAATTCTATATACACAACAGGTGAATTGAAAGGTGCAAAAAATACCGTGTATTATACCGAAACATAACAGATACCTTTTTTTGACTTTGCGCCCCACTACTGTTCATTGACGCAGCATCCTACGTAAAATCTTAAAACAGCAATTCTATATTCACCACAGGTGAATTGAAACAGGTGCAAAAATACAGTTTTATTATATCAAAACTAAACAGTTACGAGTTTTTTGACTTTTGCGTACCCAGTACAGTTCATTGACCAGCATCAAACTTAAATCTTAAAACAGCAATTCTATATTCACTGCACAGGTGAATGAAAGGTGCAAAAATACCGTGTATTTATACGAAACATAACAGATTACGTGTTTTTGACTTTTGCGCACGCCATACTGTTCATTGACGCAGCATCTACGTAAATCTTAAAAAAGCAATTCTATATCACCACAGGTGATTGAAAGGTGCAAAAAAAATTACAGTTTTATTATATCAAAACATAACAGTTACGTGTTTTTTGACTTTTATTTTGCCACACAGTACTGTTCATTGACGAGCATCTAGTAATCAAAAAACAAGCAATTCTATATTCACCACAGGTGAATGAAAGTGCAAATAAAATACAGTTTATTATATCAAAACATAACAGTTTTTACGTGTGTTTTGACATTTTTGCGCACCCAGTACGGTTCCATCTGACGCAGCAATCTACGTAAAACTTAAAACAGCAATTCATATCTTCACCACAGTGAATTGAAATGTGCAAAAATACAGTTTTATTTATCATCAAAACATAACAGTTACGTGTTTTTTTGACTTTTGCGCACCCAGTACGTTCATCTACGCAGCAATCTACGTAAATCTTAAAACAGCAATTCTATATTCACCACAGTGAAATTGAAAGTCAAAAAATACCGTGTATTATTACGAAAACATAACCAGATACTTGTTTTTTGACTTTGCGCACCAGTACTGTTCATTGACGCAGCAATCTATCTACGTAAATCTTAAAACAGCAATTCTATATTCAACTCACAGGTGAAATGAAAGTGTGCAAAAAATACAGTATATCTATATCACAACATAACAGATTACGTGTTTTTGACTTTTGCGAACCCGTACTGTTCATTGACGCAGCAATCTACGTAAATCTTAAAACAGCAATTCTATATTCACCACAGTGAATTGAAAGGTGCAAAACAATACAGTTTATTAATAAAACTAACAGTTACGTGTTTTTTTGACTTTGCGGCACACAGTACTGTTCATTGACGCAGCATCTACGAAAAATCTTAAACAGCAATTCATATTCACCACAGGTGAATTGAAAGGTGCAAAAAATACAGTTATTATATCAAAACATAACAGTTACGTGGTTTTTTTGACCTTGCGCACCCAGTACTGTTCATTGACGCAGGCATCTACGTAAATCTTAAAAACAGCAATTCTATATTCACCACAGTGAATTGAAAGGTGCAAAAAATACAGTGTATTATATCAAAACATAACAGTTACGTGTTTTTTGACATTTTGCCACCCAGACTTGTTGCATAGACGCAGCCTCTCAGAATCTTAAAACAGCAATTCTATATTCAACCACAGGTGAATTAAAGGGTGCAAAAAATACCAGTTTATTAAATCAAAACATAACAGTTACGTGTTTTTTGACTTTTTGCGCACCCCAGTACGTTCATTGACGGCAGCATCAACGAAAAATCTTAAAACAGCAATTCTATATTCACCACAGGTGAATTGAAAGGTGCAAAAAATACCATTTATTATACCAAAACATAACAGATACGTGTTTTTTGGAATTTTGCCCATTCCAGATTTGTTGATAGACACCTTGCAGTTAAATTTGAATCCAGCAATTTTGTTTTGATTAGAGGGATTTGAGAATAGCTGTGATTTGCCGTCTTTTAATAAGAGACTTTCCAAAACTATTCCATACCTTCTCAAATTTTTATATTTCTGGACATGGAGCGAAATGCAGGTGGTAAGCGAGCAAAGAGGGGGGTAGCACATGGAGGTAGAGGTACGAGAGAAGGTGCTCCTTCCAGTGCTGGCGACAACACGCATGCCAGCGGATCGTCAGTTGCAGGACCGTCAGGCCTGTCATCGCTGGGTCAGGGCCCTGTGAATCTAAGTAACGAACATCGTCGCCAATCTGTCCTTCAGTGGTTAATGCAACCTGCATCTAGCAGTCTTACCTCCTCGTCCTCCCAGGTCAACCGGCCACAAATGTCGTCATCAGCATCATCAGCATCCGTCCAACATGAAGCAGTCAGCCCAAATGACAACTCGTGTACCCACCACTTGGAAAAACCATTGTCTGGAAGCCTCTTTGATGACAAAATGCGGTTGGGTCAGAAGGCATTTTTAAAAAGATCCAGAGGAGATTTAGTCTGCTCTGACGCCCAGTTACTGATGCCACCGGATAGGAGGTGAAGGAAGCCGGTCAAGTCGGCAAAAAACCCGGGCGGAGTCAGGCAACGCATTCAGTGCCCCTTGCTTGTAGCCCGCAGCTTCAGGATGCAGAAAGTCAGGACGGACCAAGTCGACCTGTGTTTAAGATGATTATGAGACGACATTTGCGGATCCCAAAAACCCTGTTCTTTTGTCCCGCAGAATTTGGCTTGCGAGCGCTTCATCAGTGGACGAGGATGAAAGACGATATGGGTTATTGTCAATATCGGGGTCCCGCAACAAAAAATGCGAGAGGGCGGGTCGCAAGAAGTCCGCTGATATGATTCCGCCATCCAACGGTCAGCGCAAACCAGATACCCCTCACCTTCGCTGTATCGCCGACAAAAAGGTCCAGGACCACTCAAGCCTGGGTGCCTTCTTTGATGCAAGCCTCTATTCACCCAGCAGATGTCCATATGCCGCCTGTTGCCGTTGAAACCATAAGTAGAGGCCAAGAACCTTAAGTGGTTAACCACCACCAACATGTTCTAGTCACATGCAGCGAATGCATAGTTTGAAATGGAGGGAAAACGTAGGCCAAAAAAGGCCAGACCGACGTCCCCGGGCCTCCAACCACTGCCACACCCTCTTTCTCCTCCGCCTCCTCCCTCCTCCGCCACCACCAAGCGTGTCCTTTCCTCCGCTGCCATGTGCTCTCAGGAGTTGCATGATCAGGAATCAGCCTCCTCTCAAGCCCTCCATACCGTCGCCCGAGTACTCACCTGTGTAGCAACCACCAGAGACCCATCCTACCCCTTCTCCTTCCGCCAGTTTGACTGACCTGCACGGCCGTAACAGCGCCAGTCCTAGCAGCCAGCCTTCCTGTCTGGGTCCCGGGATTGGGACAGAAGGAAACACACTATAAAAACCCAAACCATCCCAAAAGCCAAAAAGCTGAATGTCTGCATTGCCAGGCTTTTGGCCTTGGAAAATGTTGCCTTTCCGACGTTGTGGACACATGATGGGTTCCGGCCACGTCATGGCCTCGCCTGCCCCCAATACCAGATGCCGAGCAGGCATTTCTTTGCCAGAAAAGAAGTCCGTCCCTGCACCTGGCCAGCCACTTGTCATCTAAAATTTCAAGCGCGTTTGTCTGCAATCTGTGTCCGGGAAAAGTCCATCTCACCACCAGACCTATGGACTAGTAAATTGCACGGCCAAGCGCTGATATCTCATTGACGAGCTCACAGGGTGATCTGGGGATGTCTCTGGTGGTGACTGTATCTCATCGCTCTGGCGGCAACCGCCTTCAAAACTGCAGGGATGGTGCAGTGCTCTCTTTCCCCCACGGCCCTCTGGAGCAATCCACGTGCCCGAGACACCATGGCCGTGGTTGAAATTTAATCTGCCTTGGAGAACCGTCCACACTACACAGGTCAGGAGCTTGTGGACGTGCTCTAAGCAACGTACCTACTGCTGGCTGGGGTGACAATAACCTTGTGTGCCGAGGCAAGTTGGGTGTTGCGAGTAACGTACGGGCGAAACTGCTTCCGCCCTTAAGGATGCGGTAGGCTGGGGAGCACATTCCCAAGGCCTGGCCACATGTCATGAACCTTTGTCGTCCCATAAATTTCTAGAAGAGCTAACCCTGGGTCCTGGACTGCCTGCTGAAGAAGAGGCTTCTATGGTCTGAGGTTCCGCACTCCAGCCGTTCGCAGACCCTGCTTCAACCCGCCTGCAGCGTTAGCAGCGTCGAGCTCGGCCTCCCCGTCAACTCGTCTCATTGTTGACGTGGCCAACACGCTGGAATTTCCACCCCTCCACACATGCTCCAGCGATTAGTGGCAGCACGCAATGCCATTTACCAGTACGAGTGGACACATGCCTGGACGAAGGCACGGTACGGACCTCGGGGAGTTAAACCACCCGAGAGTGGAGAGCTGGTGTGAAAGAGCTCTGCACCATCCTTGCCAGTTTTATTAAGAAGCCACCAAAAAGGAGCAGTGCGGACAATGGCCCATGTCAGCCATGAGCCTTGTGGGTAGATCTTAGGTATCTGGAACATTCTTTGGACACTCTGAAACAACAGGACCCGCCAAGCGACGAGGAGGAAACTTGAACAGATGCCGGACACGAGCCTTTCTCTCCTGTCTCTTCGCGGTCAAATCCACAAGGCCCGACAATTTCAACACAATTACACATCGGTCCTTCATTAGGCAGTGTTTCGGGGTCCATAGCTATGCAATGTGCGCATCAGCACTCAGGTGCATTCATCTCAGTCAGCCAGGGCATGTGTTGAAGCTGTGCCTGTGAGCATCGGAGGAGGAGGAGGAGAGAGTATTCCCTTAGACACCGTGATGATTACCCCAGGACGTACCCTCCTTTTAAAGAGGTTGGCGCGACTTTGAGGCGGAGGAGGAGATGAGGTGAAGTATCAGTTTTTGCTAGTTGCCCCTCGACCCAGAGGTCTTATATGGTGTAAAATCACTGCTCCATCGTCTCACACTGGAGTTCTTGGAATGCTCCATTTCACCAACATGATCTCGCATTAAAAGGCCATCAAAAGAACAACAGTTACTTGGGAGTGACACCCTCCTGATCCTCCGGTAACAAAACAAAAATCAGCACTATTCCTTCCACCCCAACCCAAATAGAATATTAAAATGCCAGGAAATGGAGACCTGCTGATTTGATTGCAACTGGCAGACATATTCTGTTCTCTGCTCAACTTTCCCCAAATGATCACGTGGAACAACATCACGACAGTGACAGCATAGAGTGCCAAGTAGCTATCGGCAGCAGCAGGCCAGGTGGACCGAAGCCTAATGTGTTGACCTCTGGCAATCTTGTTTACCACCTCAACCAACGCAAGCAATGCATGGTGCAACACATTCCAACATCACAGAGATCTAGCTTAAGATCCTGGTTCACTACTATCTGCGTCTCAACAGCCGATGTTTTTCATGTGTTCCGACCCAATAGACTTTCTGGTTATCAAAAAGGGTGTGACGAATGTACCCGAGCTGTCTCTGTCACTGCCCTAGAGGTGTTGTCCTGCCAGCAAGCCATCGTCAGTATCTGAGCGGACCTTCACACAAGCTGGATAGTACATTACAGACCAATCTCGATCCGGCTTTCCCACAGATAATGTAGATCGAAATGCACTTGTCATCAAAGATTAATCAGGCATAGATCTCTGATGATGTTTGTGTGGCCCCAATTGCCGAGGTCACCGATATGTATTCCGGTCTACTTCACATTCCTTTATCAAACAAAAATGGTCCTCTTGAAAACCTATTTTTTAAATGAAACATTTGCTTACTGCAGATTTATTCTCTTTTTTTCCCAACATTTTCACTTTGAGTAGTTTTGCTGTGATGAGACTGTAAAAGACAGCAAGGTTTCATGACAACACCGTATTTGCCATTTTACCTCACTTTAATCTTAAGAAGTTTTATCCCCGCATTGTAGGTTTATTTGAGGTTCATTGTGCTGTGAGAATACATCCAATAAAAGCATGGGGCCTTTGGAACAGAACTGTGACTTCTAAGTGGCATTTCTCCCTCTACAATTTTAATAGTGGCTTAGAAAGTCAAAATTTATAATTTTTTTGGGTTCATGTTGCTGTGAGAATGACAGCTATAATTATGGTCCTTTGGAGATAGAAATGTGGCTTTCTAAGTGCATTTCTCCCTCACAATTTTTAACAGCGGCCTTAAAGGTTCATTTTTAAAAAATTTTTTTTGGGTCAGCTGCTTTGAATGCACAATACAACAGATCCTATTAAAAAAAAATGTTGTTTCTTAAACAGACATATTGTTATCTTCACAATTGACCTGAAGTTGGCTCAAGGGTCATGCAATGAATTTTTGGGGGCATTTATGCTGTGACATGCAGCTATACTACAGGTTCCAATTCAAAAATTGTTTCTAACAACGTTTGTTCTTCACACAAGTGACCCACATTGGCTCAAAGGTCATGCTTTGACTTTTTGGGGGCCAATATGTGCTGTATACAAAGCAGCAATACTACAGGTCCTATAACCTAAAAATTTGTATTCTAACAGACAATTTAATCTTCACAATTGACCACAGTGGCATCAAGTTCAAGCTGTTGATTTATTTGGTGGCATTTATGCTTTGACATCAGCTATACTATACAGGTCGCCCTATTCTAAAAAATTTGAGTTTCTAAACAGACATTTGTTCTTCACATTGACCAAGTTGACTCAAGGTCCATGCTTTAATTTTTGGGGGGGGCATTTTGCTGTGACATTGGCAGCTATACTACAGGACATATCTAAAAAATGGTGGTTTCTAGAAAACAGACAATTTTTCATCACAATTGACCAAAGTGGCTCAAGGTTCATGCTTTTGAATTTTTTGGGGGCAATTTTGCTGTGACATCACATATACTAACAGGTCCCTATTCTAAAAATTGTTTTGTTTGTCTAACAGACATTTGTTCTGCACAATTGTCAGAGGGGTAAAGGGTGGGGGTGCTGTCAGAAACGGGAAATTTGGTAGGACATGAAAATGGACACAAATTGAAAAAGACTTGTTTTTTTGCAAGATCTTAACATAGCATCACCCCTGTTTGAGACAACCCTTTAAACAATGAAAAAAAGAGAAACAAAGACATGGGGGGGTTTTCCATCCCATTTTAAAAATGTTTTTTTCTAAAATTAAAAAGTACTAAAAAAACTTGCTGTCAAAATAGCTGTTAAAAAATTCCTCTAATTGTAAAAGGGGGGTTTTACGGAAAATTTGACCAGATGTGGTTATTCAGAGAACATGGATATGGCACGACGGGAAACAAAGTACAGAGACCATTTCCCCACCGTTGAGTAAAATGAGAAAAAGAATGCCCAAAAAAAGGGCACCTGGGGTGTAACAGGGGCTTAAAACCCCCTATTTCCAAGTGAAGCTCAAATTTGGGCCCCACTCATACGGAGGGGATTTACTGTGTACAGAGGAAGGCTGGGTTCCACCCCTTTCCCCTTCCCCACTCTGCTTCCGCCGACAGTTTTTCGTTTGCGTATAGGGGGTTTAACCTGGTGTTAATAATGACGGGCGCCGCCTGGGCTTTCACCGCACCCACTTAACTCCCCCCCCTTGGGGATGCTGTGGCCCCGGACAGGTATAGTCAATTCCCGTAAACAAAAATGGGTTGAAAAAACCCTTTTCCGGCACTTTTTTAAAAAGGGGGGCATGCAGGTTTGGGTCATGCGGGGCCCAGACAGGTATAGTCAAGTCATGGGAAAATAAAATGGGTTGAAAACTCCTTTTTCCGCACTTTTTAAATGTGGGGGTCAGAGGTTTGGGGGTCATCTGTGGCCCAGGGCAGGTATTTCAAGTCCAGTGAACAAAATGGTGTTGAAAAACTCCTTTTTTTTTGGCACTTTTTAATGTGGGGGTCATGCGGTTTTGGGGGTCTGTGGCCCAGGACAGGGGTTTGTCAAAAGTCCCGTGAAACAAAATGGTGGTTAAAGACTCCTTTTTCCGCACTTTTAAAGTGGGGGTCATGCAGGGTTTTGGGGGTCATGCTGTGGCCCAGGACAGGTATAGTCAAGTCCCTGAAACTAAAGGTGGTTTAAAACTCCTTTTTCCGGCACTTTTTTAAAAGTGGGGGTCATGCAGTTTTTGGGGGGCATCGTGGCCCCGACGGGATATCAATTTTTCCAGTGAAACTAAAATGGGGTTAAAGACTCCTTTTTCCGGGGGACTTTTTTAAAAAGTGGGGGTCATGCAGGGTTTGGGGGGTCTGCTGTGGCCAGGAAGGGATAGTCAATGCCAGTGAAACTAAAATGTGGTTAAAATCCTTTTTCCCCACTTTTTAAATGTGGGGCATGCAGGTTTGGGGGGCATCTGTGGCCCCGGGCAGTATTCAATGTCCAGTGAACAAAATGGTGGTTGAAAGACTCCTTTTTTCCGTCACTTTTTAAATGGGGGGGGTCATCGGGTTTTGGGGGGCTCTCGTGGCCCGGGAGGGGTATATCAAGTCCTGAAACAAAAATGGGTTGAAAGACCCTTTTTCCCGGGCACTTTTTAAATTGGGGTCACCCAAGGTTTGGCTCATGCTGCGTTCCAGGACGGGTATTCAATGTCAGTTAAAATAACATGAGGGGTTCAAATCATACTCCCTTTCTGCATTTTTAAATTTGTGGGTGATGCAGGTTTAAGGGTCGGGCGGGGTGGTAAAGACGGGGGATAGTAAATGGTCTGTGACTTTTTTTCTGGATTTTTAAACCTAAGTTGTTCCCAAAATGTAGGACGTTCCTTTGATGTTGGGATTTTAATTTCACTTCTCCACCCTTGTTTGGGTGTAATAATGAAGGTTTTTGTTGCTCCCCCATAGACTTTAAGGGAAATCGCTCATAATCGATGCCACTATCGAAAAACCTTATCGATAGGGGGCCGACTATCGACTACGATCGATCTCGTAGCCAACGAAATCCCAACACTAGTCATAATTTTTCTGGCCCTTCATTTTTTACCTATAATTTTTATTTTTCCATCTTTATAGTATTTGGGGCCTCATGTATGAAAACTGTAGGCAAAGCCCTTTTTTTTTGCCTAGAAACCCAAATCAGAGCTCCCTTTCTTTTTATCACAGCACTATCTAAAATTAAAGGGGAGCTCGATTGGTTGTTTGGGAAACAAATAAAAGTTTAGACTTAGACAGTTTTCATACATGTCCTTCTTTTTTTTTTCGCGGGTAAGAATGTTTTTAAAATGAGGTAAAATGTAAAAAACACCATGTTGGGGGGGGGGGGGGTTGATGTCATTTATTCTTCAGTATTCATGATCTGTTGTCTGTATTCTAGTTGGTAAGAGTCCAGTAATACCAAATATGTAGGGTTTTTGTTATGTTTTAGTACTTTTAAAAGTAATGCAAACATTCTCTATTTCTTAAAATTGCTCTGCAGTGCCATTTTCTACGCAAGAAATTTTTTTTGTTTTTTTTTTTCCACCTATGGACCTGAGTGAGGGTCTATTTTTTGTGTGCTGAAGTCTATTTTCATTGGTACCATTTTGGGATACATGTGATTTTTTGATCACTTTTTATTCCAATTTGTAGGACAAGTGAAAGTACATAAAATCAGCAATTTTAACGTTTGGATTTTTTTCTTTTACGACACTCCTCATATGGAATAAATGATGCTGTATTTTAATACATTAGACTTTTACAGACATGACAACACCAATTATGTTTAATATTTTTTATTTTGAATGTTTATTTCTTTTATTATTTTTTATTCTTTTTTTTTTTTTTTTTTAATTCATTTTCATATTTAGTCCTGCTATGGTACTTGACCATTAGGGGGCTTGATCGTTTGCACACCCTTCTGCATAACATAAATAATGCAGGAGGGTATATCAAGATGGCAGTTCTATCAAGTTCTTCCTAGGGCAGAAAGTAACATGGAGACAATGGAATCCTTTAATATGCTTCAGCTGGTATAGTAACCAAATGGCACCCCACAATCTCATTCCTTATTCATTTAGAGCCTGCCGCTGCGATCACCACAGTGCCTAAATGATTAAAGAGCAGGGATCGGAGCCATCTTCATTACCTGCTCTTAGCAGCAGGTGTCACTGTTAAATTGCAGCACACACCCCCATGTAGCAGCTTTCTGATAAGCCCCCCTACTAAAACCTTATGACATAGGGTGTACCCCCATTTTTATTGTTGGGAAGGGATTTAAAAAACCGGAATTTTGAACCATTATAATTTTTACTTTTCCCTATAAAAAGAAATATCATTTTTTTTTAACTCAAACTGTGCTATGATGCACATAGATTTGCCAGTATTTTAAAAGTAAGAGGCTTATGAAAACAAAGTATGCTAAATTATTAAAATTCTGAATTCACTCCATTGTTCTCTTGCTATGTTTGACTCCTCATCACATCTCTGTTTGGATATTGAAATGATAATATCATCCAAAAGTTGTGAATATTATTAGTATTGATTGATTCAATAGTGTACCCAAAAAGAAAAAAATGGGGAGAAATAAAAGTAAGAAAATTTAAAACAAAATGATTCTAACATTTGGACCATTTTAATTATTCAAATCCCTCCAAAATACTTTGAGATTAATGATCAATGTATTTACAATTCTCCTTTCAAAATGCCAACCTTTTGTGCCCACTTTATGTAACACAATGCTTCATACAGAACAAAGCTAGAAACTTTCAAATTTGTTTTCTTATTTTGCATTTGATAAACTTTTGTATTCATAAAAAACTTTAATAGTACTTAAAATTGAAAGACAGCCTTTGGACTAGTTCTGTCCACTGAGATCAACTACCTTACATGAATTCAGGTCTCATTAGACTATACAAATTGTAAGTTAGGTCATCATTGAGTTATCACCTTTTTCGCCTACTAAAACTGATATGATTGTGCACCTTAAGGAAGTTTGTATCTGCTAGAGCAGAAAATGCAATATTGACAGTGTTATGTTTTGCCTTCAGAAATGTTTTTCTGTATAAAAAAACTACTAGCTTTCAAGTTCTTCTGTCTGTTTTTTGTATTAAATAAGCTTTTGTATTCATAGGAAATGATTAAAATGCTAAAAAAAAATGAAAAACCGCCTTTGGACTAGCTCTGTCTACTAGGATCAACTAGCTGACATTAATTCAGGTCTCATTAGTCTATACCAATTACTAGTTAGGTCATCACTGGAGTTATCACCTTTTCTGCCTACTAAAACTGATATGATTTTGCACCTCAAGGATGTTTATATTTACTGGAGCAGAGAATACAATATTTATAGTGTTAAGCTTTGTTTTCAAATGTTATTCTGTATAAAGTTTTGTATGTTATCTGCCACATTCAATCATTCATGTTGCATTTTGTATTACAATTTGCCAGGATTTAGCCAGTGAAATGGATCAGCATGAAATTATCACTTGAACAAATGACAAATAGAGTATTTGGTTATCGGCTATAAACTAGGAATATTTTGTAGCATTGTATGTTCTGAGTTTTACAGTTCTGTAAGAGATAAGGTGACTTCATTATCTATTAAAAGATACATTACTTCTTTTAAGTTGTCATTTTCATTTTGATAATGAGATGACCCCAGTGTACAGAACTCAAGCTTACAAAATTACAGAAAGCAGTGGTTGACAGTGGGGGGAGGAAGCTGGTGTGAATTTTTTTTTTGATGCTTAGACGGTAAGATAATAATAAAAAGCAATGTTATTTTAACTAATTTAAATAGAAGGTAATTATCAGAACAAAATGTCCATTTCAGAATAACAAAAAATATTTTCTAATCACTGTATAAGGTTGAGCTGCAATAAAGTTCTATGTGACCTACTGTGAACATCTTTTGCCACATTTATGTCTTTTTTGCCCCGTGTACATAGTTTCCATTGATAAACCGTAAAAATGAATCCCCATGGATGCTGCAGCTGCCATTGTAACACGCTACAAAGCTGGTAGTTTTTGGTTGCTCAATTCTTTTGCGCAATTTACATCCAGGGGTTAATTAAGCGTTGTTCTGCTGCTGTGGTCACTAAAAGAAACCGTCTTTTTCACTGCCAAAAAAGACATTTTTCCTGTAGCATAATTCATAACTGAAGGTTAATTACAAGTTTTTCTCTTGTTGTGTAGCGTAAAATACACGCCATTGTAACACGCTACAAAGCTGGTAGTTTTTGGTTGCTCAATTCTTTTGCGCAATTTACATCCAAGCATTAACTAAGTATTTTTCTGCAGTTGTACTCAGTAAAAGAAACTTTGTTTTCCACCACCAAAGAAGAAATTCTGTAGCATAATTCATATCTGAAGGTTAATTAAGCCTGTTTGTGCTTTTATATTCAGTAAAATACACAGAGTTTTTAAACGGCACATACAAGTAAATTTTTCCTGCCCATTTGTGGAGTGCAATATATATCCAAGGGTTACCCAAGCTTCTTTTTTGGTTCATTTGGGGGTCAAATAAAAGGGTGTGTATTTATCATATACAAAAATTTTCATCAAACAGTTTTTTTTACATTTTAGAAAAAAAACAGTAGGTCGACAGAAAGGTGGCAGGGTTCACATGCGAGGGGGCAGGGGCCACAAAATTCCGGGAAAACAGGCCCGGGTCCCAGCCAGAAAGGGGGGACTTTTGCAGCGGGGGTTTCACTCGGGGAACCCCAAAAACTCCCGTTTCATCTAGGGGCCGTTTTGTTAAACCAGAAAACCCCAAGGGTTCTTGATTGGTTGACTAGTTCTTTTCCACTTCCTCCCAGGGGAAAATCTGACAACCCCACCCAAGAGTTGATGGATCGTCGGGACAAAAACCCCTTATTTGGGCCCAGGGGCCGGGGGAAGGGGCCCAGGGGCCCCCCCTGCCCTCAACCTGCCTTGTCCCATCCATTTCCCTACCAGGATCTACATGGGGGTCTGGGCTCATCCCCCACTAAAACAGCGGGAGGGAACAATTTGAGGAGGGCAGTCAGCAGTCCCTTAGCAGCGAAGAAAGGGGGCCAATATCCCCTGCTTCTTGCAGTAGGGGGCAAAGTATAGATGTGGAGAGGGGGCAGGGGAGGTATTTTTGTTGGGGGGTCAGCCTCTGCTTTCCCAAAGACCGGTGATGGGCCCAGAAAGGACGATGAAAACAAAATAGATGATGATGTACCCAAACCCGAAACTTGGGAGCCGGGTAAAGAAAGGGTTTCCCATCATCGTCAGGAAAAGAGGGGTAAACTTGCGCGGGGGGGGTTAAGCCAGCGTAGCCAGCTAGGGGGTTGGGGCCGGGGGATTTCGGGCGGGGTAGCAGCAGTATGGGGTTTTGGGACCAAGCGGCCCAGGGGTAGAAAACCCGCTTCGCAGGTCCAAGAAAGAAAGGGGCCCACGGGGGCTCAGCGAGGCTGTGGGGGGCAGTAGCACTCAGTTGCGGAGGTTGGCAGAAAAATTTCAGATAATCGGAGGGGGGTCCCCAGTTCTTTGCAAGACACCCGGGGGAAAGCCAAATTAGGGGAAATATTAGAATCTGGGGGGCAAAAAAGTAAAGGCGGGGCCCAGGGAGCTAACAGCATCAGGGCCCCTTGCGTAAAACAAAAGCAGCGTCCCATCCGTGGCCGGGGGAGAAACGTGGCTAGATGTGGTGGTCCATCCCTGGCCCCGCAGCGCAGCAGCAGCAGCACGGCCAGGGGAAACGCATGCCATTGCCCCAAAGGAAAAAGGGCCCCACCACCTCTGCAGAAGGGGAGCGGCTTTCTTTCCCATCATCCCCCGGCCCAGATGCTCCTGTTTCCTTGTACACATGGCGCCAGCAGTCGTTCAGCGAGGGTTTTGCAAAGGGGACAACGAAAATTGCTTTCCAAGTTTCCAAAAAGTGCGCAGCGGGAACCGTCCCCCTCCTGTCCAAGTTGTTTTTTACTGAAAACCCCTCCCTTTCCAAAGGGTGGACTTTTGCCCATTCAGAGAACTAAGGGCTTGTCCCGAGCCGGAGATGAGATTTCCCGACCATAATTTATTTTCCAAAAAGGCAGAAACCGGGCCTTCATAAATATGTAGAACGGGAAAGAGGGCCACCCTTTGGGAGTTATGGGTTTTTTTCCCAAAGGGTTTAAAACGGAAAAGCCCCGGGTCGGGGAGCTGTAACTAGGGGTGGGGGCCAGTACATGTCCTTTAGGGCCCCAATTGGGGGGGGAATGTGTTTCCTCCCCAGGCACCCCAAACCCAACTTGGACAGGAGACCCCCGCTTTCCCCCTTTCCCACGTTGTAAAAATGCTGCCCCTGGCCCCCAATGCCCCGCCTATCCTCCTCCACCACCACCACCATCTCAGCCTCCACAATATTTGCTCCATCAAAACCCCCATGTTTTTGGGGCACAGCGGGTAAAGCGGGTTTAAAACCTGGCTTGCCTCGGCGAACAAAAAGTCACAAAAGGGGAGGAACTGCTCCGCGTCACGCACAAGAAATAAATGGGGTGGTTTTTCTCCGCGCCAACTGAAAATCGGTGCGGAAAATGGGGAAACTGGTTTTCCCCCGCTGAAATGAGGAGGGATGGTCCATGGCCTGCGGGGCCAAATGTGTTCAATCGGGTTGTAAAAAGGGTTTCCCCTAAAAGTCTTCCACCGATCTTCAGAAGATTCTGAAAATGGCCAGGAACTGTGCATGCACTTCATCCTTCTAAAAAGCCGGGAACACCCTCCCGATTTTGCAGCGGGCAGAACGGCCTCCCCGACACACTCTGATATGTGATTTCCCCACCCGTTGGAATTCAGCCTGCACATGTTGGACCGATGAAATGAACAGAGAAAGGCCTTTAAAACGTTTTTTTGATGACCCAGGCAGACAGGAGTACTCCCTGTGTAACTTTTTATGTCAGCCATGGCAGCTAAAAGGGGACACCCCGCTGTTTTTTTGAGGCCATTTGAGGAGGCGGGCGTTATTTGTCAGGGCGCCGGGGGCTAAAGGGGTGAATAACGGGCATTCCACGCTTCATGTCCTGGAAAAAGATGCCCGAAAAATCTGTCTGGGGAGGGGGGCCTGGGGGACGTGGCGACCCACATCTCGCGGGCCCCAAGGGGACCGGTGGGGACTGAAAAAGGAGGAGGGGGAGGAGGAGTAGAGGGGGGACATTGGGAAGAAAAGTATTGTCTGGTGAAATGGTGGGTTTTCTACCCCGGGGACAAGAGAGGAGGAGCAGGGGCAGCTGGAGGGGTAATGGAAAATGAGGGAAAGGGCAAGAGTTTACCCCAAGCAACCCTGGGGAGTATACAGTGGAATGGGCAGGGAGCCCCTCGGGGGTCACTTGTGCAGATGGCCCCCAAACATTTCGATTTTTCCTGGCTAGTGAAAAGGCCGAATAGTCAGCAAACCGGCAGAGGGGTGACTTTCCCGGGGTCTCCAAAAACCCCCTTTGGGCCCCCGCTACCGGTTTCAAAAAGGGAGCCCCTTTTTTCCCCGCTATTGAGAGGGGGGACAAACTCAAATTTTCTATAGGAAAACCCCCGTAGTCAATTGGGGGGCCCCTGCCTATGTCGGCATCCAAACCCCTCCTCTGACATGCCTGACCCCAGGGTTTTTAGGGCTACGTACTACTTTCCCCCGACTGCTGGGAGAAGGGGGGGGGTAAGGGGGCAGTTCCAGCTCCATCAGCAGCAAAAATAAGTCTGGGGTCCCCTGATGGCAGCTTCCTTCACCCCCCTAAATTGGGGGGGGCTTTTCCAGCAGCACCAAAAAACAACTACAAACTTTTTTTTTCCCCTTAAACCAACCCTTTTCCCCTAAAATTTAAAAATTTTCCAAAACCCCCAATTTTTTAAAGTTTTTTTCTAAACCCTTCCCAAACCCAAAATTTCCCAAAAAAATTCCCCAAAAATTTGCATAAACCTTTCCCTGCCCGGGGGTTAGGGGGAAATAGAGGGGTTTTCAAAATTGGGGGGGCCATCCTTACCCCCCCAAAAACCCCTTCCCCCCACCTTAAATTAACCCCCCCTTTCCCTTTTTCCCCAAAATAAACACCTTTATCCCCAAATTTCCCACACCACCAAACCCCCAAACCTTTCATTACAAAACCCCCCCCAAAACCTAAAATATTTTTGGGGGCCCCCAAAAAAAAACCCCCCCCCAAACCTTCCTCACCATATTCCCCACCCCACCCGCCTTAAAAAAATTGGTAAATTTCTCCAAAAATTTTTTTCCCAACCATCTTTTTCCAAACTCTTGGGACCCCCCCCACCTCCATTTTCCTGTCAATTTGCCGACTCCCTTTTCCAAATTTTAAAAATCCGTTTTTTCCAATTTCCCCCCCACTGGGGCCCCCACCCCCTCCAAATTATTGTTTTATGGGCCAATTATGTGTTCCCTTTTCTTTTAAAAACCCCTGTGTTCAAAATTTTCCAAAATTTTTGGTTTTTCCTTTTTTTTGATTTTTAAAAAATAAATTTTTTCCTTTTGCCACAAAAACACCTTCCCCCGCCCCCTTAAAAACCCCCCAGGTGTGGGGCTTGGGCCACTCTTTGGTGGGCTTTTCTTTTTTCCCTTTTTTAAAAAATTTCCAAGAATTTGGTTTTTTTAAAATTGTTACCCCCCCCCCCCCCCGACCCCCCCCCAGCCTGTGGTTGGGGCCCCCCGCTCCAACACTGGTCATTTGCCACTTTTGTGGGTAATTTTGGGGTTTTTGCCCTCCCCCGGAAAAACCCTTGTGCCCCCTGTCTGACCTCATGCTGCGCAGGGCCCCCACCCCCCACAAAAAATTCTTGTGGCCCTCTTTTGGGGTGACTCCCGGTTTTTTTTTTCCCCCCCTTTCCAAAAATTTCAAAAAATTGGGGGGAATGGTCGGGGGAATTTTTTTTGTTTCTGCTGCGTGGGCCGCCACACTGGTCCCTTTTTGAAATTGTGGCCTAAATTTCCCGTTTTTTCCAAACTCCCGAAAGTCATTTTTGCCCTGCCCTACCTCCTGCTGCTTTCTGCCCGGGGCCCCCACACTGTGTTTATTGGCCTTCTGTGGCCCACTCCCTTTTTGCCACCTCCAGAATTTGTCCTTTGGGGCCCCTGTCTGACCTCATGCTGCGCTGCCGTGGGCCGCCACACTGGTCATTGTTTCCACCCCTGTGGGCCCATCCTTTTTTGCCACCCCCAAAATGTCAAATTGTGCCACTGCCTGACTTCATGCTGCTGCTTCCTTTACCTCCCCCACTGTGTCATTTGGGGGCCACTTTTTGGGGGCCCACTAAATTTTTCCACCTCCAGAATTTTTTCATTGTGCCACTGTCTGGGCCTCATCTGCTGCTGCCAAAGACCTAAATAAAAATGTGTCATTGTGCCAAATCTGTGGGCCCACTCCCCTTTTTTTTCCCCCTCTAGAATGTCCCTTGTACCACTGTCTGAAAACCCCCTGCTGCTGCTGGGCTGTGCCGGACCTCCAAAACTGTGTCATTTTTGCCCCTCTGTGGCCTTTCTCCTGTTTTTGGCCCCCCCCCCAGAATGTCCCTTGTGCCACTGTCTGACCTATGCTGCTGTGGCTGCCAGCCGTCACCCTTTCCCCAAATCTGTCACTAATGTTTTCCACCTGAGCTCTTTAACTTGTTTTTTCCACTTTCGCTGGCAAAGGACGTTATCAGGCTACATTTTCCCCCTTGGTTTTTTTGGGCCGTTTTTGGGCCCCTTTTTAAATGCCCAAAGGGGAATTTTTTAAATGAACGATTCTAAAAGCGGCGGGAAAAATGTTTCGTGTCATACTAAAAAAACAACATTGTATGAAGACCAAACCCCAAACTCCCCGGGATTTTTTAAGCATGGCACAAAAGTTCACATCCCATGCAGGTTTTTGTGCAGCATTTGGGAAAAAAGCTATTTTTTAATGTGATTTTGTCCCCAAAATAATTCCGGGGCCGAATTTAATTTTTTTCAGGGGGAATTCGGCGGGAATTTACCGAATCGAATTTTTGAGAAAAATTTGCCCATCCTGACAAATTTAATATGTATAAATAAATTAAAGTGAAATATTTAGATCATCTATGATTCATCTATACCCAGGAGCGTATCTAGAACAAGGAGGCATGAAAGAAAGTTTCTACATAAATATACAAAGACATTCTTTACAGTTAGAGCAATGAGACTGTGGAACTTTCTGCCAGAAGAAATTGTCATGGTTAATTCACTAACAGAGTTCAAAAAGGGTCTGGATGCATTTCTAGAGTGTAAAAATTTAACATATTATAGTGACTAGGATTCTGGAGAAGGGTCATTGGTCCAGAGATTTATTCCAAATGCCAGAATGGTCAGGAAGAAATTTTCCCCCTAAAATGTGGACAATTGGCTTCTACTTATTGGAATTTTTTACCTTTGTCTGGATTAACACTATGGCAAAGTAGGCCGAACTGGATGGAAGTCAGTATTTTTTTTTCATCCTTACAAGCTATGTAGCCTCATAAGTTTATGGCATATTATGGTAGCATATTATAAAATTATAAGAATAATTACTTCTGCCAAACAGAACCACTTTGCCTCTCTCATATGTTCTCTGTCTCACAATCCTAAACAACTGTTCAACATATTCAATTGCCTATTCCGACCCCTGATGCTCCCTCCCTCTGCTTTCATCTCAGCTGAATATTTTGCCACAGACTTAAAAAGCAAGATCTACACCATTAGAGAAAGTTTCCATCTACAGTTTCTACAACCTGTCTATACATCTGCACAATTCTCTTTTCATATGACCTACTCTGCCACCATCAATGACGACACATTTTCCATACTATTCTTCAAATCCCATCTCACTACCTGTCCTCTTGACCCAATACCAACCCACCTCATCCCCAACCTTAACACTGTGGTTATTCCAGCCCTAATCCATATATTCAACAATTCACTTACCTCTGGCATCTTTCCCATCTCCTTCAAACATGCAAAAGTCACATCTATTCTCAAGAAGTTATCTGATCCTCTTTATCTAACTATTGCCCCATCTCTTTACCACCATTTGATTTAAAACTCCTCAAACCGAACATATATCTTGAACTATCCTCCAATCTTTCATCCAACTTACTTCTTGAATCTGGTTTCCCACCCCGTCACCCCACCGATACTGCCCTAATTAAAGTCACCAAACATAAACATAAAAGCATTACACCACTACTTTGTTCTCCTCCTCATAGATCTGTCCTTTGCCTTCAACACAGTTGATAACTCACTACTCTTCCCTTGGTATAACAGACTTGGCTCTTTCTTGAATCTCCTTTTATCTCTCCTCTCGCCCTCTCTCTGTTGGGGTCACCCAGAGATCAGACCTGAGCCCACTACTCTTCTCTCTCTATACTTTTTGCCTCAGTGAACTCATAAAATCACATGGCTTCCAGTACCACTTGTATGCTGATGACTCTCAAAGCTACATCTCTGGCCCAGATGTCAACTCCCTGCTTTATAGGATCCCACTTTCTCAAACACAATATAAAAAAAAGAGTTCATCATCTTTTCTAATCTCTCCATACCTATTCAACCTCTTCACCTGTGTTACGGGTGTCCCTGTGACCCTCGTGTCGGGTCGCAGGCACACACTGCGTCCCTCTGGTGCTCTGCTCCCAACAAGAGAGACTACACGTGAGTCGCCAGCTTAGATTGGTTCTCACCTGGACATATGGTACTCCATACAATTACTTATAGTGAGTTCCCAATGGCCTTCCCTCTTCCCATTCATTCTACCTTTATGCCGAATCGATTAGTGGCCTTTTGTGCCTGGAGAGGAAAGCCGTGGCCAAAAGTGTCTTGTCCCGTTTACTGTGTACCTCAGTACCTTCTGCCACCGTCCCTTGACCTACGAACCGAATGCTCGCCTGCCCTTGGACCCTTTGCTTGCTGCCTGTCCCCGACTACGAGCCTGCTTTCAACACGAATTTTTGTACCCAAGAATAACGCAACCACCTCCGGCTGGCCCCGCAGCAAGTCACGGACAGGGAGGTATTAGTCGACCTGGTAGTAATCCACCGCAGCAAGTCCATCCCGTCTTTGCGGGCGGGCACTGGTGAAAACGTGGACGCTACATAATTCCGTCAACTCAATTTAGCCGTGGCTAACGTCATCACATAGTTGGTGGTCCAGTAGATCCACTACTCAACAATCCATAACAGTTTACCGAATTCGGGCCATTGAAACCCGCCAAGGTTGCCTCTACAAGCATCATCCGACTCTCACAACATCACCGTGGCTGAACAGCAATCATAGCAATCGCTGCAGCAAGCGCAACAGCTGAATCAATTGACCAACTATGAATGCAGAGCAAGACTCCCTGAGCACTTAGACTCAGCAGCAACAGAAACAGCGGTTCCGTTGCCCATCAATACTTGGGCTTCAAGCAGCACAGTCGGTTTTCCGGGGGACATAATTTCAGCCTGGCCCTAAACTATCCGCTTGTCCCCATTCGCCGACCGAAGTTTAGAGAGGGGGACTCTAATGCCTGCAGTGGGGGTTCATCACCCAGTGTGCTCATCCACGTGGAACTTAATCGTGCTGGTCAGCTTCCCGTCCGAAAGGAGTCCAAGTGAGGCCTATCGTCGGTCCAGTCCTCCTCATCCGGGAAAGCCCTGGCCTGGGCGACTGTGTGCACTTTTTGGATCCTAAATCAAGCGGTGGGAGTCGGATCCTCAATAGTAATCCATACCAGCTGGCGAGCTGCGACATTCTTGCAGGATGTTCCGCGTGTAGTCTTCGAGGAGTCTGCCCGCCGGCGCCTCGTCTCTGCTGAAAAGCCAAATGACCGTATGAGTACGATACACCTGCACAGCAATCAAGCAATCACGCGAGCGGAAACTTGTCTACTACGATGCGCGCGACACTACAAAAAGTACCGACAGCAATTTCGCACCATAGCCTCGTGATTGGAGCGTGGAATTGATGCTGTCGTTTGCGCCACACTGCAAGAAGGGCCTCCTCCGTGCCCGCTCGATAGATTTATACTAAGAGCGAGAGTTGCCCCTCAGTAGGTGAAAGCCACCCTACAAGGATATTAGCAAGAGTTAGACTCTGTCCGACGTCATTAAGTGAGCTCATCCATGACTGTGCAACGGCATACACAAACTTCCGTTATCCTTTCTCAGAGAGTACAGGGAGGAGCTCCGCCGAGGAGAACGCAAACCATCTCAAACACGTCGTCTTAACCCCGTCTTGGCGCCTTTGTGTTTTAGCGTCCCCGCACTTTGCCGATTCTGTCTCCTTCTCATGCCAGCCTAGGAAGAGGCCATGCAAATGCAGTACCCGCTCTGTCTCCGTGCAATAGAGCTATTCCCACGGGCTGTGAGGAGAATTGTTGCCTCTATCTGTGGCAGCCCCGAACTAATTGATTAACACAGCCTTCCGTAGGGTTGACCCCACTTCTTCTGCAATGTCCGTTGAATACGCACGCACTATAGATCCAAGGGATCTTCGTAGGGATGCGTCGTCCCATAGAGGAATGAGATTAATTCACTCATTCCTCATCCATACGCTCATGCTGGCCAAGCTCTGTGTTACGTCCCCAAAAATTTAATAATCCGGAAATCACGATCCGAAGTGTCCGGCCTTACCTGGATTCCGGATCATCTGGGAGCTTTAAGTGAGATGCAACATTGAGGTAGACCAAGTATCGTCTCTCAGGGTGGCCGCTAGACCAGACCCAATTCTGAGGTCCCAATCTCCTTCCTCATGTTGAATCTATTAAGGCATACTCCATCCACTACCGGACTGACCAATGGTCCCTACAAATAGGAGCCCTGCACAAGGGAAAGATCACTTTCTTCTTGTTACCGTTCCTTTCTACCTCGCTGTTCACTTTGGGGCTTCCTTGGCTACAGCGTCACATGCCCTGAATGCAGGTGATTGTGAAGACCGGCACGGTTATGTTTTGCGCCTGGGCGCACGGTACTGCCATCTCGTTGTCTTATCGTGTCACCCCAGCTCGGTTGCGCCTCCACCTCCGGTTACCTCCACAGTGAACCTCCCTTCCCAAGCCCACTACCTATGGTTTACCGCAAACCTGATCAGGACTTCCAATTCGTTTTTTTCCCGTAGAAGAGAGCGAGCTGAGTACAACTTCCTCCTCATCGCCCTTTTACATGAATTTGAGCGCGCACCCATAGTATTCCTGCATACCACGGGACTAGTCCTTCCCGGGATAGGGTCTACCTCTCTCCGGTACCCGAGAACATGGGCGTTCACTTTCGGCCTAGTGTAGAAAACAATCTACGAAAGAAGGTTTTTCCATCCAGCAAATACTACTTCTTTAACACGTGCGGGTGCCGGATTTATTCTTTTCGTGCGATAGAAAGATAGATCCCAACTGATACCAGTAGCGCATATGACTACCGATTTGGTCTAAATAAGTATCCACGCAACAACAGAAATTCTCTATCTCCTCGTGCCTTTAATCACGGAACTCTTTGACCATCTCCGGGGGGCCATGGTCTTTTTCACAATTGGAACTTTGGCGGGGCAATAATACCTCATGCTCCGGAATCCGGGAAGCGACGAGTGGAGGAGACAGCTTCAATACTCCGTGATGGGCACTTATTAGAGTATGCTGGTAATGCCCTCGGCTTATGGCAACTCTCTACGGCCGTCTTCCAGGTAATTTGAGTCAATGACATTTCAGAGACCCGTCCAATCCTATATGTCTGTGGTAGGTCTCTTAGGAGGATCATCCTGGTCTATTCTCACCCCGATCTGGGAATCCAAGAACCAGTTATATCCATGTGCGCCAGGTCCTGAGGACGCCTGCCGCGATAACCATCTTGTAAACTCACTTGGCAAAAACTATCGTACCAAAGTTGGCCTATTCTCTTCACCAGAGCGCAGCCTCTTACGATTCCTTGTATACATAATCTCTGATACACGGGTACTGACGGAAAATAGGACCCCCTGACTCTGAAACATATCTCTAAGAACTAGGATCATCTAAGTGGGTACTCTAAATGGCCATTGTCCTAATCATTGGCCCCGGAGTAAACCTGTTGGCCTGAGTCGGCTAAACATACTGAATTTCGACCCCCCTATGGAAGGTTTGCCTATCGAGACTACATTACTACAACCGCAATTCATCCCTGCACTTTTCACAAAGTTTGCGGTGAAGCACCAATTGATGGCCCTATTTCTAGACCGTACAAAAAAACATGGCCACACTTAATTTGACCGAAACTAGTGGTGCCTTTTATCACGGCCGCCGAAGAAGCCTTTTACCAAGTTGGAAGAGGCAGCATTCGCCTCCGCACCACTTGATATACCGTCCAGACACATAAACCGAGAAACCCTTCATTCTGGAATTGAACAGGGCATCCTCTTCCATAGGAGCGTTCTTGTAGCACTGTCTCACCCAAAAAAGGGGAGCCCAAGGGACCAAGACACGTGACACTAGTCGGGAGACCATCTTTTTCAGGACCTACTCACCAGCAGAGAAGAACTATACCATACGGGGACCTCGTCATGAGCAAACATATAGTGAGCCATTCAAACTTGTCCTAGAAGAAATGGCGCCACCTCCGTGAGGGTGCTCGTTTCCCTGTGAATATCTACCACTGACCACTAAAAACCTCTCCTCTATTCTCCAGACAGCACAACGTCTGGAATCCTCTGTCAAGTCGAGATGGTCCTTTTCTTTGGCCCTTTCAACTACTACTCCATCCACTATCCAGACCGGCGGGCAGAAAAGAAACCTTCAAGCCGATGCTCTATTTTCCCGTCGCTGCCGATTGTTAGTGGTGAGGAAGAGGCGAGCCTCCACAACATATTTGTACCTCCCCGTAACGTCTGAATGTCTTGTGGCCATCACCCACTAACCACCAAGGGTACCCCAGGGAAGACTATGTGCGCCCTGTCTCCGAGTTGAGAGAGGTCCTGAATCGGGGGTCTACTGTTCCAGCCAAGCCTGACACACCTGGGATTCGAGATGTCATTGTTCGTTATGATATTCACCGAATTCTACTGGTGGCCTTTCCACGTTAACGATGTATCAAGGATTATTTGTGGAGGGCTCTGCACCCACCTGTGCCCTGAAATAAGTCACCTCAGCCAAAGACGGCGTGCTGGGACTACTGTCCAACTCCCTCTGCCGGTTGCCCTAGCTGTCACCTTAGGTAGCCTATATTTGCCATCGGACTTCATAACTGACTTTACGGCCCTCTGAAGGTAATACGGTCATTTGGTGGTTCACTGACCGCTATTATCTTCCAAAATGGTTCATTTTGTTCCCTACCGACCGGGCCTATCCAATCTGCGCTCTCGACGCTCAGAGTCCTAATTCGCAAGACTTTTTAAAAAAAAACCATCATTATTCTCGTCTGCATGGAGACTTAACACCCTTTACACATAGTCTCGGACCGGAGTCCAGTCTATTCGTTATCTACGAGAACATACATGTTATGGCGAGGGCCTCTGCTCTGCTACTGCAAGTGGAACAGGACGTTCTCCTCGCGTACCAAAACCCCATCAATCCAATGGGCAAGTGAGGTGATGGTGAATCCGGTCCTATGTACTTATCTCCGCCACTTCCACTTCTGCCAAACAAGATGACTGGTCCAGGTCTACTACCAACAATTGGGCGTTATTTTCGTATAATTCCCCATTCTGGACACTCATCAGTTGCATTCCCCTGGGCATCCCCCTTCTCATTCTTATCTACTTATGGTCGGCAATCCCCGCCCCACCCCTTCCACTTAGCCCCTCTCTGCCTACTCTCCGATGTCCTCTGCGTTGGGTGACAGTCTATGTCCGCTGTCCTTGAGGGAGACGCTCCATGTCCCTCTATTCTTCAGGCCTCGCCCGTATTGCGGAAGACCCAAGCGTACAAAAAAAGAAGAACCCCCTAGCCTTCCTTTGTTCCCAGGGGGATAAGAGGTGGTGGCTGTCTGCCAAATATACATCCCCGTGTTTCTTATTTAGTTCCCATTTGAGCGAAGTCCTGAGCTCGCCTTAATCCTGTGCCATAGGTCAATCTAGCTCGTGCTACCCATCCGACCTTTGGCGCACTAATTTTCCCAAACATCCTTCCATGTCTCCCAACTGAAGCCACGGTTTCACAAAGACTACTCCATAAATCCCGCTTACTCATTTTAGTACTTGGTTCCGTGTTGTTCACCCGAGCCCCCCGTGTATCTACATATTCCCATAGCTGATTCCACATATATTTATTGCCGGGACAAAAGAGAGATTTCTACATGTCACAAGCACGTTCGCAGAGTGTGGATACGATTTTTTTTTTTTTTGTGGACTGAGATAGGGTTTTTTGGCCAGAGTAAAAGGTCTAGGAGAGAGCCGGAGAGAACATATGCCAGACAGTGTCTCTTTGTCTAAGTTTGACGTCGGACGAAGCCAGTAAAGAGGTGGGAGGCCTACAGTGGGGGGGTACTGTTACGGGTGGTCCCACCTGCGATCCCTCGCGGTCGGGTCGCAGGCACACCCTCAACAGTCCCTGTGCAAACAACCTCCATGCACGCGCCCTGTGACCGTGCGTCCCGAAACGCTCGGTAGCACCTTCCGCGAGGACACCTCCGGGAGCCCAACTACTGGGGCGGCACTTGTTACCCATAATCCACTCCTGGTCCCGCCTCCCTGGCGCCTGCATCTCTGGGTGCTTTGGCCCGCCGGGTTCAGCTTGCCCCTCTAGTGCTGTGCAAAGCGCTGGCGAGGATGCGCCGGACGACTATTGCCGGTGTGAGATTTAAAGGTGCACAGTGGTCGTTTTATGACCGCGTATATACTGTGTACCTAGAATCCTTCTCGCCTCCGTCCCATTACTAACAGCGAACCATGCCCGCCTAGCCTGACCTTCTGACTATCCCATCAACTACGAGCCTGGCTTCACGATTTTGGTTAACACGCAACACCTCGGTAGCCCACCCTAGCAAGCAAGTCAAGTCAGGGTTAGCGTGCGACCATGGTAGTAATATCCGCCTGCATGCATATTCCATCCCATCCGCTATTGCGGCGGGCTCTGGTGAAAACCAGCTGACTACTCTACTTAGATCTCAGTTCACACTTGGCGTGGCTTACTCATCGCATATTTAATATAGAGGAGTCAGGCGTCCAGAGAGCCACTACCTACATATCCTAACACCTGACCTGTCATACAGTCAAAGTGGCAGCCACACTCGTCTTATCCAGCTCATTCACAAGTCCTAGCTTAGCCTTACTGGGTATAACCCCTGTTATCAAATGCCTCTGTAGGTGTCCTTCAGACACACTAGGCGTCAACCGCAGCCCTGGTCTCGCTCCTACCCTTATCAAAACGCTTCAAGTTTAAACCCAAGATATCTCAACCTCGAATAAATATTTACTCACCAAAATATCACTTCCTTATCCTTCTAATTATTGTCTGCGAACTACTGACTCAAAACTTGTTTGTTAATAGTGCCTCCCAGCATCATCTACACGACCTGGAATTAAAATGGCAACACCTTCTCTATTGGCCGAATGACACAATCATAGTACATCCTTCCCCCCCTTACAATCCATTCTCAACCTCCTGGCTAGTGCGCAGACATATCCACCTCTCATATCAATCCTTGCTATGATACGCCTTAAACACCAATCACCATACTTCATTTCTGCTCATACTAATCCTCACTATTGTCACCTCACCACTGACAAACCTATCTACATATTTCCTCTCATCATAACCGTAGCTTCTTCTCATGCCAAATGTCCTGGAACTCAGCGTACCATGACAATTCAGACCTCTCTGTCACCTTTAACTGCTTCAAATGCAACCTGAAAACCCATCTCTTCAGGATATCCTCCAATTTACAATAACCCTGCTGCCCTCACTTTCTGTCTGACCATTGTAGATTATAAGTCCTCGCAGGCAGGGTCCTCTCTCCTTCTGTTTTGGTGCGTTATTTTGTGTTATTGTATTTGCCTTATATTATTCTGTTATTACACTATTAGGTCCATATATATATGAGTACACGACAAAATAAGTTGTTTCTTATGTAGACATGTGCTTACTTAGAAACATATCAGAAAGCCTTATATCAAAGTTATATAATGGACACACGTAAAAGTACAGCCTAACATTCAGCTGTCATTGTGAGGGTAACCACGTAGCACTTAAAAATTGGATGAAGGGTTTATTGTAAATTCAGCAGACCTTTAACATTGTTTCCACCCGAACCCGTAGCCCAAACTGTTTTTAACAGGGATCAAAAATAATTAGACAAATTAATATAAGTTGTAAAAATAACTTGAGTTTCTAATATCTTATGGTGGAAAACACTTTGTTGGAGCATTGAACAGCCTGAAGTCTTTGAATAGTGTTGATCAAAACTGTACTAGAAAAGTGTTAAGTTCGAATAGAAGCTCCGAATTTTTATAACTGGCGAGACCGAATTGAACATTGTTTCAACTGGTTCGTTTTATTCATAAGTAAATTTCTAGCTCTAGTTCGATATACGTCATTTTCATTTTTTGATTTTCCCAAGCGGGCTTTTCCCTGCCCTTGTTGTGGCCATATGCCATCCAACACCTTTCTTCACTTGATCGGCCATTCCAATAGTGCAGAGCAAGTGTCAAAAAAAGTCATCGCTGAGGTTTAGGGGTTCACATTATGGGAGTCTTGCCTAAAATGACATGAGACCATGTTAATATATTTCACTTGTATTGGCTTGTGAACTCCATTTTCCAGATCACTCCTCGTGTACTTGTCATACTTGCTCCTTAGTTACTTAGATAGCATTTTTCTTCTCTCCTATAGACTTCAATAGTTAGGTGAGTTGGTATTGCTGCTGCATCTTTTCTTTTCCCACAGCCCTGTTATTTTGTAGGACTGAACTTAGATTGCCGCTAGAGCTCACTAATGCCTAACTCTGATATACAGGAGTTATTAATATACAGATGTTGCTTTGAATGGCTAAAATCATACTCAGAGTCCAAAAGTTCGAGTTTTTTTCTAGTTTTGCGGGTTCAGAAATTGTATAACACAGAGCACCATCTCTAAATTCTTTCTATGGTCAAAGGGGCTTTTGTCACCCTCAGGATAAAGGTCCCATAGCACTTGCACTGTATCACCTCCTAAAGCATCACTGAACATCCTGCTTTCAAGCTGTTCCTCCTTTCAGTTAGCCATTAGAAAGGGAATGAAGTATTTTTTAGCCTCTTCCATTTTTTTCTAGACACTCTCTTAGAGCCACATTTTTCTTTACTACATCTTGTTCCCACAAGGATTTATCCAGATTTTACTGTTATATGGATGTAATTCCAGCTTCTCTCCTCACCGTATTCGGTATAAAAATTAAACAGAACATCTTCTCCCATCGACTTTAATGGGGTTTGAGTTTGAGTTCTATTTCAAATAGAACCTCGAACCGAACACAGTAAAGTTCGAGTTTCTAATCGAACTAGAACTAATGGACATCACCAGACACTGTGCTCTGCAAGGCCTTTACTGCAGCGGTTTTCAGTTGCTGTTTGTGGGTCTTTCTGTATGTAGTTTAGGGAGACATGTATGGAACTAGGCATATCAAAGTGCATTTTGCTTTCTATTTTTCAGTGTCATAAGCGCCCTAAAATTATGAAAGGGGTTTTTTGTCATAAATGGTGCCCTAAATTTTCATTGAACCTCACCTGTTTTTTGCTGAAATTATGGAAATTTAAGGCCATAAGAAAATGTGCCAAACAGTATAAAGGAAAATAAAATTAGTTTTGGAAATAAAAGTCATTAGAAAGCAATTTTTTTTAGGGAATAAAACTAGGGAACTGTTTCCTTTCCCTTGGGGGAACCAAGCAGGATGTCTTCTTTTTTCTGATTTTTTCCCCCTCATTCTCATAAAACTTGGATTTTACTTTACTCAACTATCTGGACTTCATTTTAAAAAACCAGTGGCCCTTTTCTTTTTGGCCTGCATGTCCATGCTCGGAAAGGGTTTTTCCTGGTGAGGGGGGGTTATCTTTAATATTTCCCCCTTTTGGTGTGCGGGCCCTTTTGCTGTATGTAAATAAAGGGGGAGAGATCAAAAAAAAAATTTCAGATTCAATTTTTAAAAAAATTTTAAAAATTTAATGTAAAATTTTTTTTTAAAAAATTCTAAAATATTTTAAAAATACTTTTTTATAGAAATATTTTTTTTTTTTTTTTGAAAAAATTATATATTTTTACTTTAAATTTTTATATGATAAATTTTTTTGTATTACTTTTAAAAAATTTTAATTTTAAATAAGTTTGATATTTTATCAAAAATTCCCTTTTTATTTTTTGTACTGGGGAAAAGTTGAAGAAATATTGGACTTATTTTTCCCCTAATGGGGAAAATTTCAAAATTTCCCACCTCGACTCCTCAGACAAAATTTGGGAAATATGTCGGGGCCTGTCCTAGCAGAAATGCGCCTATTTTTGACCAAACACGCATTCATAAATGTTCCCAATTTTTAGGATCTTGTGTGAAAAAGTCCTCAGATCCCCCCCCTTATGTTGGGGCCACTTTTAAAAAGGTGTTGGGTTTTAAGGGAAACAATGCACCTAACACTTTTCTTTTGGGAGAATTTAAACATCATAGCCTGCTCACTTTGGTGCATTTTACGGCAGAAAAGGGTGAAAAACCCAATCATTAATATCTCCCTTAGTTTTAACAAGTGAAATACATGATTAATTGGGTTGAGATCAGGTGACTGACTTGGCCATTCAAAAATATTCACTACTTTGCTTTAAAAAACTCGGGGTTTTTTTTTGGGCTTTATGTTTTGGATCTTGTCAATCTGACTATGAAATGCTGACCAACGTTTGGCTGTTTTTGGGCTGGTTTTTGAGCACAGGGAATGTCAAATACCTCAAATTTCCTCCGCGTTTCTATCCTGTGTCACATCATCAATAAACACAAGACCCAGTGCCACAGTACCTGCTTTCCCAAGCGTCACACTTCCTCCGCCATGTTTTACAGATATGGGGTAGCTTTGGATTAGGATAGGGATGAGCGTTTAAACGACAAATTGAAATGCACGATTTTAGGTATGGGAAATTTACGATCACGCGATTTTTTATACAACTGCAGATAATCTATTACTATTGCGCATTTTCGGCGCTTCCTGTCATTTTGGGGGCCAGCAAATCAGTTTAAGCAAAGGCAGGGTGAGCGGGTGGCGACGCATGATGTGTTTTTATGTTGTCTTGGCTGGAAAAATCACATGACCTCATTTGTAAAAGAACAGCATTTCCTGTTCATATCAGTTTTCAGTGTCTCTCACAAAGGAAGACGTGTGCACGTCTCTCTCAATAAGCTCGGCAGGGACACAGTTCATCTCTTTTATTCCCACAACAAATATGCTTTTAGCAGTAACATTGGGGAAAATAGGGAGATTAGAGAATTTCAGTTCTTAGTTAGTTAGACAGAGACTTTTAAAAAAGCATCCAGCGCTGTACAGCTGCAGAGCAGGGGGGGGGGGGAGGGCGACGAACAGACAGACAGACAGGCTGGCTTTGGAAAGGAAGGTGTATATTGTGCAGCCCAGACTCTGCTTTGAACCGCATTAAAATGGCATTTTTTTTTTCCCTTTTGGCCGGCACAACTTGCACCTGAGGTGAAATTTGGGCCCTTTTATTTTGTGCATCCCAGTTTTTTCAAAAACCATCTTTTACTTAAATTTGGATACAGAAATTTTCTAGGGAAATGCTGATTATTTCATTGGTGCAAAAACCCCTTTTCTTATCCCGGGTAACTTTTAAATAGCTGTATTTCACTTTTTTGCAGCACATTTGTTCAAAGAGCCCCCTTTTACTTAAAATTTGGGTACAGAAATTTTCTAGTAACTACTGGGGTATTTCATTATTTTAAAAAACCCCCTTTTTTCATCTGTATAACTTTTAAATTGTATTTCACTTTGGTGCAGCCCAGTTTTTGTCAAAAGCCACTTGTACTTATATTAGGATACAGAAATTTTTTAGTAACTGTTGTGTATTTCATTGGGCAAAAACCACCTTTTTTTTATCCTATAAATTTAAAAAGCTGTATTGCACTTTGGGCGGCCCCGTTTTTTTTCAAAGATCCCCCTTTTTCTAAATTAGGTACAAAATTTTTTCTACTAACTGTTCTCGTGTGTCTTTGTTTCAAAAAACGCATTTCTCATCCGGAAAACTTTTGAATGTTTTATTTCTCGATGAATCTCATTTTGCGCAGATAGCGCATTTGATGATATTTTGTTGAAAAATAATTCCTACCCTACGGGGCATTTGGAAAACCCCCGGGGGTTTGAAGAAAATACGTTATTTGTCTTAGGTTTTTTCACCAGACCGTTTTTTACAGGTATTCGCTGGAAACAATTCTGTTTCTAATCCTAGTTTGGGTAGGAATTAGGGGGATTTAAGAATACTGTGATTTTCTGTCTTTTTAATAAAGACTGTCAAAAACTCTTTCCCTACCCCTTTTTAAATTTTTGGCCTTTCTGAACATGGAGCGAAATGCAGGTGTGTAAGCATCAAAAGAGGGGTGTAGGACATGGAGGTAGAGGAAACGAGAAAAGGTGCTCCTTCCAGTGCTGGCGACAACACGCAAGTCAAGCGGATCGTCGGTTTGCAGGACCGTCGGGCCCTGTCATCACTGGGTCGGGTGCCTTGGGTGAATCTCAGTAGCGAACAGCGTCGCCAATCTGTTCTTCAAGTGGTTAATGCAACCTGCATCCTCAGTCTTACCTTCCTCGTCCTCCCAGTCACGGCCACAAATGTCGTCATCATCATCGTCAGCATCCGTCCCAACATGAAGTGAAGGCACCCAAATGTCAACTCGTGTACCCACCACTGGGGATAATCCATTTTCTGAAACCTCTTTGATGACAAAATGTGGTTGGGGTCAGAAGGCATTTCAAAAGATCAAGAGGCCAAAGAGGATGATGTTGTCTGCTCTGATGCCCAATTGCTAATGCCATCAGAGGAGGAGAAGGAAGCCGGTCAGTCACCGCAAATCCCGAGCGGTCGGCAATGCCTGGCAGTGCCTGTTGCTTGTAGCCTGCATCTCCAGGATGTAAAATGTCAGGACGAGGAAGTCACCTGTGTTGATGATGATGATGTTGCGGATCCAACGTGGCCTTTTCAGCAGAATTTCCTTGCGAGCGCTTCATCACTGGACGAGGAGGAAGACGATGGGTTAGTGTCAGTACGGGTCCCGTCTCAAAAAGGGAGAGGGTGGTTGCACAAGTCCGCTGAGATTATTCTGCCATCCATGATCAGCGGAAAAACCGCTCCTCACTTATCACCGACGAAAAGGTCCAGGATCTCTCAAGCCTGGGCCTTTTCGAGCAAACCTCTGAAAAGACATCTGTTGTCCATATTAAACATATGATGATATGTGAAGTGGAATAGTGATAACTGTCATTTGAATTGATAATTAAGGCAACCATTTTTAATTTACAGTCAGCCATTTAAATGAATCTGTAGATGCCTGTTTTCACTGTCATTTTAGGTTTGCAAAACAGATGATCTGAACCTTGATAAAACACACATGCCAAGTTTTTTCTGCTCAGTTCAAAGTACCCTTCACTAGATAAAAAGGGCATCGTGACTGATATACACATATTAGAGCCCAAAATTTAGTAAATTCATATGCCTTTTTATTCTGAATAAATGTAATATGTTGACTTTTAAATCTTACATGTGCATAACCCCAAAAGAATGAGAGATACTGGGTCACCGTGTGCTCAGTTGTACAACATCTGATCTGTGTCTAAGGGTCATTAGAGATTAATAATTGAAATTATGTGTTATTGCCAATTCTTGATGAGCTGGTCGGCATATTCTAATGAGTAATGACGTTATCTGTTCTGATTGGTCTAAAATGTAATCCTATAAGATTTTGGCTTATCTGTGATTGTTAGAAGTGAAATCATCTCATCACCTAACCAATAAAAAGAGCTATGGGGATTAATAAATTGTTTTATTGATTTGATCTAAGAATCCAGTGTACACTGTTTCTTTATTTTCGATCGTGGAAGAAAGGTTGAACTTGATAGGCAAAAGCTGCCGCAACATTTGGGGGCTCGCCCGGGATATCTCACGCAAGAGGAGGAGACGGGTCACGTGTCTAAAATGCATCTGGACGGGAGAATTGGACAGAGCGCAACGAGGGTGAGGCTTCTACCCCAAGATAAATCCATTTTCCCCTTTAAACCCAGTTGTATCTAAAGACCTGTCATATCTTGTAAGCAGAATATTTTATCTCCAATTCTTCAATGTATCAGTTAGTATTATAGTCAAAGTAATTTAAGAATATTTGTGTGGAGTTTAGAGTGAAAAGTTAATAAGTTAAGTTGATATTGTCATATTTGCTTAAGTAAACTGAATTATTGATTAGGTCTGTCTGTTTGTTATCTCTGTGTATGTTTGTTTTTTTGTGATTTTTTTTATAGGTAATAGGCGCCTGCCATCGTGTGGTAAGATAATTTAATGTCATATTAAGTAAATTTTATACAGATTTATAGATTTGTACAGATTGTGTTGTTATATAAGTATAAGTAAGTAATATATATTGTTCTTGATTTATGAATATTACCTCACTGTTAAGTATAATATAATAATATATTAAGTATAATGGGTTTATCACCTTGAGGCTTGCATAGAAGTATAAATTGATTTGCAATTTGCATATAGACAATTTTGAAGTTGTTGTGTTTTAACTATTAAGGTAAACTTGCCTCTCCATAAATCCCTGAAGGTTATATAGTGTGTAGAGAGTAAATAAGTGTAAAAGTGTTCCGCTAAGTACGGGGTGCTCAGTGAAGAGTATATAGATAACTCTTTGTTGACCTGACGAGGCCCATACTTTTCTCTAGTGAAAAAAAGACTTCAAGGGAATAATAGGGGATGTGGTATCTTTAAGAGAAATTTTGAAACCCAGAAAACCCCAGATAGAGACCAAGTATGTTCTATATACTGATGAAAGTGATAAGAAGTCCTGTGAAGCAGATGCTAGGAGCATATGGTATAGATACAAACACTATATGGGAGGCATGGAGAGATGGTCTAGAATGGGAATGGTTATATCAAATAATTTTATGCTGTGAAAATCCTGACAATAGGGAAATGTTGTTAAGATGGTTAAATGAAGTCAGATCTCAATCACACAATCACCAAACCTTTACAACACCTGTAGCTATGGTAAACACTGCAGAAAGACAAAGGTTAATTAGCGATACAGATTGTGAGGATGATGATGAGGTTACATGTCTGTGGCATAAATTACTTCCCCAGTTATACAGGAACATTTCTGTAGCCATAGGACAGGATGACACTCAGGAAGGCCCACACACTTCTCAATTACAATAAACACTCACAACAGTAGCCAGCAGTTCCACAGAACCAGTGGATCTATCATTGCCAGTATCATCCTTACCTTTAACACATACTGTCCCACATCACAATCTATTCTATCCACCTGCATATAATACACATGTACCTAGTCCTCTAATGGGACCAGGATACAAACAGTAATGTTATCAGTCACCAGTAACAAGTCAGGTCAGGATATTGTAAAATTATTACACTTTGTTTTCACATCAACAGAGGACAATGGGTCCAGAGAAGCACTCTGACTAGTGGACTAATCCTATTTCACTGGAATTGTTTCTTATTTTTATTCACACTAATATTATGGATTTTTTTCTTCCGGGAAAAACTAAGAGGCAAATCATAAGCGTCTTTCCTTCTAGATACAGAAGATATAAATGAAAATTTGTATTTTCATTAAAAACTGATTTTTTTTCCCAGCGGGCACAAAGGACCATATCAGCCATAGATGTAAGTGGTAAAAAGGCAAAAAAACCCTATTTTATAGTAACCATTAGTCACACTAAGCCGCATCACAATATACATTCATTCAATCTTTTCCCAGCAGATGCCCCACTGACTTATTGGGAAAATGATTTTTAGGCAATCTCAGCTCGGGTGCACCATCTTTTGCACCTTAGATGACATTTACATGTAGGCTACACTTGAGAATACAGAGGACACTGTGTACCTGCTGTATGCTGGATTGGTTAATGATCAGCCAGCAAAGGAAGAGGCCATAACAGATCCTGAAGTATTGTTCAATACTGCAAAAATCATCCATGAACACCTGTGGAACATGAATTCTACAGAGGTGGAGCAGATAGCAAACACCCCACAAATACACATTGCTTTATAAATCCAATTGCACACATACACAAAACCTGATCACCCATGAAAAGCTGAAATTGAATAGCCTTACGGACACAAGTTCTGCTTGAATTTCTTGCAGACTACGATCATAGTCTCCTGATACAAATTACAGAGATGTAAAGACAGGGTGACTTACATGACTTACATTGGACACTGCCTTACACCAGGCCACAGATACCTACTACCAGACATAGTAGCGGCTGTACAATTTGTCCATTCCCATGAATGAACAGCGACTGAGATAGCTTTGGGAATGGTAGGTTACTGCATGATAGTCCTTATATGCCGCACAATTATAGGACTTAACCAAAGATTCTGTGGCTGAACCATTCACATACATTGACGAGACCAGAAAGGCTGTTGAGAAGTTCAAAAATGCTCTCCTCTCAGCCATGGTGCTCTAGGCCTACTAGATTACACAAAGCCCTTCCACTTGTTTTGCCTTAAAGTCAAAGGACTGCACAAGCTGTGCTTAAAATCAAGTCCCCAATAGATAGCTAGGGTGGCAGTGGTCAGTTAGGCCCAGTTATGAAGCATTTATAGAGAGAGAAAATGCATGCATGCCTTAGAGCCTTATAGCGGCTGATAAATTTTGTAGAGAAAACCTGCCGAGTTGTTTTTGTCACATTTTGAATGTCTGGGTTCCTCATTCTGTGTATGTACTCCTGAATTCACAGGCCCAAATCGCTAGGTGGGAGCCTGTTCTCCTCCAGCCTAGTCACATCCAACATCCACCACCTGCACAGGTGCTTTATAGTGAACCTTGTTATTTTGTTGCCACATGAGGTTCAGAGAGAGGAGGTAGTGAGTCAGAGAGAGGCCTTATGGCAGACTTGAAGGGGCGGAGACTATAACACTGCCGCGCCTATATTTGAGGGAACAAATTTGAAAATTTGAGAACCCAGACTTAGTAGATGGAAATTCAGGTATGCTCTCATTTTGCATTTTTTGAAGGAAAGACAGTACACATTTGCCCCGATTTATTTTTTGTAAAAGATTTTTGTTGTTAAGAAACTTTTGAGCTACAAGCTATGCAAAAGAGATTACTGTGTTTTTGGAGAATCCTATTCTAAAGTAACAGCTGTTGTTAAATGTTAAGCACATACTTCAAAAATATAGCAAGCCAAATGCCTTAAATGCCTTGTATTAACTTAATGTCTGTAAAAAATGTCTTTACTTGAAACTTTGTTTTCCAAATTTGCTCTCCTTAGGAAAAGGCCCAATGGAAGGTTATGAGGTGCGCCCAGATTTCAGATGGTCTATGGACAGTGAAGGAAAGCAAGAGACCCCAAAATTTCCTGTCAGCGCTAGCTGATGCTACCCATTGTGGGAAGACAGCGAAGCGAAATTTGGTCTCCACACACTGGTATGCACAAGGTTTCACTGCAGAAGCAGAAGTCTGCCCTGCCAGATGTCCCTCAGCAGAGTGCTGGGGGAGTAGTGAGAGCTTTACCTTCACACCTCCCATCAACCAAGGGCCCTTTCCAAGATCCTACAGGTAGACAGCTACCAAAGGTAGGAAGATTATTGTATGTCTTGGTTTGTGTTAAATTTTATTCTGTACCCTAGGTTGCTTCAAGTAATCAGAGACATACTTGCACTCACTGGTAATGTATTACACACCATTTATGCTAAGATTAAATGAAACAGTAGTTATATTTGTCGTACCCACAAAAGATATTTTGCCAAATGTTGCAAAGAGACTGATATGAGGTCGCCAGATGTCTTACCTCTTGTTTTATGGAACTACATACCACCCCCAGAGGGGTACTTCAACTTTCACCTTATGAAATTTTGTTTGGAAAATTGCCTAATCCCCTCACTCTCACCTCCAGAGACTCAGCATTCAGCATTAACTCCATCTGTGGATTATGTGCAGCAACTCTAAGGACAATGGAGAGACTTACATCGCCAAAAAGATGGGAAAGGTCCATGCCAGGCCCACAAGTGAACAAGTCCTGATGACAACCCCTTTAAGTGTGAAAACCGGAGGAACAGGGACTTGGATCCATGCACTCCCATCAAGAAAGAAAAGGAAGCAGATGTTCCGGTTGCCAAGCCGAAAAGTGAATCAGAAGATATACTGAGTTCTACTGCTCCTTACGTGGCTCTGCCATAAAACCACCACCTAAGCCACAGCTGGGACATACGATTGCGTGAAGAAAAGAAGACAAGATGTTTCTCCTGCTTAATAAACTACAAATATTGGTTTGTTGCTGTTCTTATTGCTACGTTTTCACAGGACTATATTGGCTCTGCATGAGCTGAAGATTATATCAAGGACGCCGACAGGTGTGAGAGTGAGATGTAACGACTACTCAAGGATCTGAAGACGTACAGCTGTTATTACATTTTAGGTTATTGCAAATATAATGGGTACAAGTATAAAATGCATAATATGGTGTTATGAAAACATAGAGTCTACACGTAAGCTACATAAACACTTTTTAGAGGAAAGGACAATAAGTTAGTTAACATGAACACCAATATAGCTGAACGCATAGTCTTCAAGACCACTGGAGATGCACACATTCACCTACACCAGTTCCTGACTACTTACAGTTCCATAAAAGATTTAGTTTTAATGACAAACCCCAAGTTCTCATCCATATATGGTTCAGGTTCAACACTTCTCAGATGCAATAGAGCACACTACAAACGCAGAGTTAGGGTACATTCCCATAGATTTGGACACTTTAGAAATAGTATTTTGCACAAAAAGGATATTTTACATATTAATGTTATTCACCTAGACTGTTCTTCCCCTAGACTAATAAACTTTTTATTTTTTTCATTGCATTCTCTAATTTATGTTGTGACCTAATTGTTTTTCATGACAATAGGTTATTTAGGAACATTATGTTTTCTTTACAAGACATGCAATAATAAGAAGAAGGGATCCCCCAAACCTTTGATCAAGTTTAATCCAGAACTCATGCATACACTCAAAGGAATACACAACATACATTGAAGATTTAAGGATCATTGACAACATTAGTGATCAGATTTTTTGATGCCATTAAGATTTAAGGTTCTACAGTATAGAATAGATTTTTACATGTTTCAGGGTAAGCATAATGGAGGCCCAGCAGGTAAAGGGTTCTCTTAGCTCAACCCAGCCAATTGATTCAGTGGCATCAGAGGATGGGTGGATTAGCCCACATCTTCACTCACTTACATTTTTCTGTCTTATAGTCTGGATCTTGATCAAATGTATTGGGAACAAGGAGAGTTGCTACGAGACCAAAATGGTCTAATGGTCAAACTGTCATTCATTCATGTAAACATCAATACTGCTGCAGATGAGCAACAAGAGACACCCCTTTTAAATGAATCTCAGGGGTACTACATATTGTAATTAAAATGGTGATGTAATTATCAAGAGGGAGGAATGAAGTGGAATAGTGATAACTGTCATTTGAATTGATAATTAAGGCAACCATTTTTAATTTACAGTCAGCCATTTAAATGAATCTGTAGATGCCTGTTTTCACTGTCATTTTAGGTTTGCAAAACAGATGATTTGAACCTTGATAAAACACACATACCAAGTTTTTTCTGCTCAGTTCAAAGTACCCTTCACTAGATAAAAAGGTCATCGTGACTTATATACACATATTAAGAGCCACATTTTTGTGAATCATATGCTTTTTATTCTGAATAAATTAATATGTTGACTTTTAAATCATTACGATGTGCATAACCCCAAAAGAATGAGAGATAAACTGGGTCACCGTGTGCTCCAGTTGTACAACATCGATCTGTGTCTAACGCATTAGGGATTAATAATTGAAATTATGTGTTATGCCAATTCTTGATGAGCTGGTCAGCATATTCCCAATGAGTAATGACGTTATCTGTTCTGATTGGTCTAAAATGTACATCCTATAAGATTTTGGCTTATCTGTGATTGGTTAGAAGTGAAATCATCTCATCACCTAACCATATAAAAAGAGCTATGGAGGATTAATAAATTGTTCTTATCTGATTTGATCTAAGAATCCAGTGTACACTGTTTCTTTATTTTCGATCGTGGAAGAAAGGTTGAACTTGATAGGCAAAAGCTGCCGCAACAATATGTAAAGAGAATGGTTGCCTGTGTCTGCGATACACATCCTCACGTCCGGGCGCCTCAGGTGACGTTTCTGAGGGAAACTCCTCCTTCCTCAGACCAGCGCTCAACAGGACGATCCTCCCACTACAGGTACTTGAGTGTTTACTGATAGAACATATTTATACCATTCTAAATAAATACAATTAGATAATAAATTAGCAATGTGAGAATGGCATTACAACATTATTGCAGACACATTAGAAAAGCGCAAAACGTTAAATATTATAAATACGATCTGAGGCTGAAAACTTCGTTTAACCCCTTGGGAACTAATGAATCCAAATGGAATATCCAAAAAGCCTCTCGCTGAAGCAGCCGTGAATGAAGGGTACTAGGCTCAACATCAGAGACCTCCTCCACCACACACCATCTCAATTCATGTATCTGGTGGCGTGACTCATTAAAGTGCCTCACCACAGTGGTCTCGCCAAACTTGGTCTTATCATCCATTTTAGTTGTTTTAGAACCATATAGTCTAATGGCAGACCTATGCTCATTTATCCTAACGCGAACCGAGCGACTCGTCTGACCAACATATATTTTTCCACAAGGGCATTTGAGAATGTAAATAACGTTCTTAGTCAGGCAGGTAAAGAATCCCTTAATAGGAATTTCATAACTTTTAAGTGGATGTTGTATCGTGTCCCCCTTGATTATAGAATTACAATTCTGGCATGATAAACATGCATGAGTGCATCTTTTTGTTGTACCAAGGATCGACTGTCGATTCTTTCTCACTGGGGCAATGTCAGAATGCACAATATTATCACCCACTGATCGACCTCTTCTATACACAAACCGTGATCCATTTCTAAACAAGTGACCATATTGTGGGTCACTTGCCAGAATAGGCCAATGTTTACGAATCACTTTCTGCATCATGGTAGAGTGTTGATCAAAAATAGAAACCAACATAACTGGTCTTTATCACGTCTATCTTTTGTTCTAAAAAATTCACTTCTTTCTTTTGACAAAACCTCATAACCTATCTTTTTTAATTCAAGTCTATCATAGCCCCTCGCGGAGAATTTGTCAATAAGTTTTTCCATATTTTCAAGATATAGCTCATTAGTAGAGCATATACGTCGTGCCCTGACAAATTGTCCTCGAGGGATACCCTTAAATGTCTGTGGAGCATGGAACGACTTATAATGTAAGATATTATTACGCTCTGGGTTTACTGTATAGTGAGGTAGACAATTCCTGAGCTTCTTTACGGACTTCAACATCCAAAAATTGAATTACAAGTTGATCTTTAGGCTATGTTCACACGGCTTATTTCGGGGCGTATTTACGGACGTATTTACGTCCACAAATATGTCCCGAAATACGTTTCAAATAATGAACAATTAGATTAGCATTGATTCCAATGTAAAATACGCCTCGTCGTTCACACGAGGCGTATTTTCGCGACGTATTTGCGGGCGTAAATACGTCTGTAAATACGATCGTAAAATTAAGTCCCCTGTCACTTATTGAGGCGTATTTCACAACGTTAATCCCCAGAGTAAAGAATGGGGTTTGTATTTACGACGCGAAAATACGCGCCACACTTTGTGACACATATTTGAAACGTATTTCGGGACGTATTTGCGGACGTAATCACGTCCGTAAATACGCCCCGAAATAAGCCGTGTGAACATAGCCTTAGGGTGACATGTATGATCCGAATTTGCGCCCGATTTCTAGCGTATCCTGCGACTCACCGGCCCAAATCCCATGTCGGACGCAGGGATGCGATGTTAGGCGCAGCCTTTGCCACTTTTGGATGCGCCACACATGAAGGGGCGTATAATGGGTGCGGTGTGGGCGTTCTGGGGCGGGACGCGGCGCGTTTGAAAACTCCGAGGCATGCATTGCAGCGCTCGCCAGCTCCGACAGGCAGACCTGGTTGATTCTGGTCTAAATGATCCGGTGGAGGCGAAGTGAAGCGAGAACGTAACATGAGAGGAAACATATAGATGATCAAAAAATAAATCTCGGCTCTCAGCTCCGTGTGGCACGGAGTACGATTCCAAAAAAATCACTTTTATTAGGAGTAAAACAGTATCAGAAAAAGAGCTCAAACCTTAAAAAATAAAAAAAACTACAAAAATCACTTTCCAAAAATCTAGAACGGCGCTACATCAGGAATTTGGATCTTGGAAATTGCCGGGAAATACAGTAATTCAAATTCTGTAAGCTCTTCTCTTTGGTCGGCAGAAACCAGCCAATCAGAAAAGGAGCGACAGTGACCCATTAAAACCTATGGAGAAGTATTGACCAATCAAATTCAAAGGCGGGACAGTTCAAAATACAGTAAAAATGCAGAAAAGAGCTGATTGGTTGAGCTAGCGGGGGCTTGTCAATCTTGTCCAATCAGAATAGGAGCGACAGGGACCAATTATAACCTATGGAGAAATATTGACCAATCAAATTCAAAGGCGGGACAGTTCAAAATACAGTAAAAATGCAGAAAAGAGCTGATTGGTTGAGCTAGCGGGGACTTGGCTATCCCGGCCAATCAGAGCGCGAGCTACTTGTCCCATTGTAGTCTATGGAGAGATCGGGTAATGAAATCGCAGCTCTCAGCACCGTGCGGCATGGAGTATGATTAAAAAAATCGTTTTTATTAGGTGTAAAATATTATCTGAAAAAGAGCTGAAACCTTCTATAAACATGAATGAATCAAATCCCTAACAATGCGTTTGTTGCCGTCCCCGGCACTACATCAGGAATTGTTATATAGAGAATTGCCGGGAAATACAGTAATTGAAATTCTTTAAGCTCTTCTCATTGGTCGGCAAAAACCAATCAATCAGTATAGGAGCGGCAGTGAGCCATTATAAGCTATGGAGAATTATTGACCAATCAAATTCAAAGGCGGACAGTTCAAAATACAGTAAAAAAGGCTGAAAAGAGCTGATTGGTTGAGACCAGGCGGCAGATATGAATCCACCAATCATATGTAGTGCGTCTATTTTGAGTGGAGCAAGAAGGGCGCGATAGAAGGGCACCCTAAAAGTTATTACTGTCTATGGGAAATATTCTATCACTGTGATTGGTTGGGGGGAAGAGGGGCTCGTCCTGCTTAGCCATTCAGCGGCTGAGCTACCTTCTCTTAGAGTTCTATGGGGAAAAAAAATGCAGAGTGAGCTCTGTTTGTGATTGGCTAAGTTAAAAGAGGCACGGTTATTTGGACCAATGGGAGAGCGAACGACGCTCTTATGGGTTTTCTAATGCAATCTATAATAAAACTGTACATGGCCGAAATCAAATGATAATACTCCCGAAGTCGTACCGATCTGTATATATATAAATGAACAATAATATAGGGGTAACAAAAACAAAAATATTAATTCAATAAATTCATTTTTATTTCTTTATTTTCGTTAGCCAATGATCAATAGTATGGGTGTAACAAAAATAAAGAAATAAAAATGAATTTATTGAATTATTATTTTTTTTTTTCGTTAGCCCCATATTATTGATCATTTTATATAGAGATCGGTACAACTTCGTGAGTCTTATCATTTGATTTCGGCCATGTACAGTTTTATTATAGATTGCATTATAAAACCCATAAGAACGTCGCTCGCTTTCCCATTGGTCCAAATAACCGCGCCTCTTGTAACTTAGCCAATCACAAACAGAGCTCGCTCTGCATTTCTTTTCCCCATAGAACTCTATGAGAAGGTAGCTCAGCCGCTGATTGGCTAAGCTAGACGAGCCCCTCGTCCCACCAACCAATCACAGTACTAGAATATTTCCAATAGACAGTAATAACTTTTAGGGCGCCCTTCTATCGCGCCCTTCTTTCTCCACTCAAAATAGATGCACTACATATATTTGGTGGATTCATATCTGCCGCCTGGGCTCAACCAATCTGCTCTCTTCTGCCTTTTTTACTGTATTTTGAACTGTCCGCCTTTGAATTTGATTGGTCAATAATTCATCATAGCTTATAATGGGTCACTGTCGCTCCTATTCTGATTTGCTGGTTTTTGCCGACCAATGAGAAGAGCTTAAAGAATTTGAATTACTGTCTTTCCCGGCAATTCTCTATATCCCAATTCGTGATGTAGCGCCGGTCTCGGCGACAAACGCGTTGTTAGGGATTTGAAAGATGTATGTTTTTAGAAGGTTTCAGCTCTTTTTCAAATAATATTTTACACCTAATAAAAAATTTTTTTTTAATCATACTCCATGCCGCACGGCGCTGAGAGACGAGATTTCATTGCCCCGTTCTGGCCATAGACTACAATGGGACAAGTAGTTCGCGCTCTGATTGGCCGGGATAGCCAAGCCCCCGCTACTTCAACCAATCAGCTCTTTTCTGCATTTTTACTGTATTTTGAACTGTCCAGCCTTTGCATTTGATTGGTCAATACTTCTCCATAGATTATAATGGTTTCTCTGTCGTCTCCTATTCTGATTGGCCAGGATTGCCAAGCCCCCGCTAGCTCAACCAATCAGCTCTTTTCTGCATTTTTACTATATTTTGAACTGTCCCGCCTTTGAATTTGATTGGTCCATACTTCTCCATAGGTTTTAATGGGTCCCTGTCGCTCCTATTCTGATTGGCTGGTTTCTGCCGACCAATGAGAATAGCTTTCAGAATTTGAATTACTGTATTTTCCAGCAATTTCCAATATCCAAATTCCTGATGTAGCGCCGTTCTTGATTTTTGGAAAGTGATTTCATTTATGTATTTTTTTAGAAGGTTTGAGCTCTTTTTCAGATAATGTTTTACACCTAATAAAGGCGATTTTTTGATCCATACTCCAAGCCTCACGGACATCTTTAATGATTTTTCGCTCATTTCCAGCCTGTCTCGATTCGGAATACATTTTAGGCGCAGTCCCTTCTGCGCCTAAGTCCCGCACTGCGCCCCACACACTGGCGAGGCGCGGTGAACTTTTCCCCGCATGTATGAGCGCACCTCCTCGGACGGCGAATATTAGGCGCAGTCCCGCACTGCGCCTAAGTCCCCGCACTGCGCCTCACACACTGGCGAGGCGCGGCAGACTTTACACCGCATGTATGAGCGCACCTCGGCGCTGACATACATTCCGCGCAAATTTTGCCGGAAAACTGGCGAAAACATGCGCTCTGACGCAGCGAGATTCATACATGTCGCCCTTAGTGAGAGAGAACTCAATTAACGGATGGCAACTGTTAAGATATAAAAAAAAATGATAATAAACAAGATTCTGTACCTGACCAAAGAATAAAAACGTCATCCACATAACGCAACCATAAGATTATGTCAGAATTAAATTCAGAATGAAAAACAAGCCATAAAAATATTCGCAAAACTTAATGCTACAGGAGACCCCATAGAGGTTCCCTGTATTTGCAAATAATAAGAATCGGCAAACCAAATTTTTTTTTTTGAAAGCACAAGATCCAACAAACGCATCAAAAACGCAATAAACGAATTAGAAAGTTTACAATTGTAAACCAAAACTTCTCTCACTGCATAAAACCTTCCTTATGTGGAATACTTGTAAATAACGATTTTACACCCATAGTACATAACCAAGTAACAACAGATGTATCCACATTCTGAATTTTAGACAAAAAATGTTTTGAATCGCTCAAGCAATTGGGATTAGATTTGACATTAGGTTGCAAGAAAGAATCAATGTAGACATTACATTCTCAAATGCCCATGTGGCAAAATATATGTTGGTCAGACGAGTCGTTCAGCCTCAGATCATATTTATAATGTTTAACGTTTTGCGCTTTTCTAATGTGTCTGCAATAATGTTGTAATGCCATTCTCACATTGCTAATTTATTATCTAATTGCATTTATTTAGAATGGTATAAACATGTTCTATCAGTAAACACTCAAGTACCTGTGGTGGGAGGATCGTCCTGTTGAGCGCTGGTCTGAGAAAGGAGGAGTTTCCCTCCGAAATGTCACCTGAGGCGCCAGGACGTGAGAATGTGTATCGCAGACACAGGCAACCACTCTCTTTACATATCATCATATGTTTAACATGGACAGCAGATGTCTTTTGCACTAAATGTGCTAGAAATGATTTTTGAATATTGTTGAGCACAGGTTTAAATTTTGAATATTTATTGGAAATCCAATAAATTGTATGGATGTTTGAATACATTTAATATAAAAGCAAAGTTTGCACATTTTGGGTCTGGCGATATACTGCATCTGTGTCCGGCAAAGTCTATCTGACCACCGATACATGGACTAGTAAGCACGGCCAAGGCCGCTATATCTCTGTGACAGCTCACTGGCTGAGCTGGGTGGATGTCTCTGGTGGTAATGGTGGCTCTCAGGCTCGGCGCACGCTCTTCAAAACCACAGGGATGGTGCAGGGTTCTTTCCCCCAAGGTCCAATGGTAGCATCACGTGCCCATAGAAACCAGGATGTGTTGAAATTAATCTGTCTTGGAGACCCTCAACACACAGGTTAGGAGCTGTGGACGGCTCTTCGCAACGAGACCAAGCGCTGGCTGGGTGACAAGAACCTTATGCCAGTCAAGGTGGTGTGCGATAACGGTCGAAATCTCCTGGCCGCCCTTAAGATCGGTAGGCTGGAGCACATCCCTTGCACATGTCATGAACCTGGTTGTCCAGAAATTTCTAAAGCGCTACCCGGGTCTGGACAGCTTGAGGTTTGAGCTCACAATTCCGGCGTTCGCACCCTGCTTCGTCCCGCCTGGCTGCGTTGCAGCGTCAGCTCGGCCTCCCCGTCAACCGTCTCATTGTTGACGTGGCAACACGCTGGAATTCCACCCTCCACATGCTCCAGCGATTGTGGCAGCAGGGCAATGCCATAAGCAGTACTAAGTGACACATGGCCTGACAAGCAGCGGTGCGGACCTCAGGGTGTTGAGTCACCGAGAGTGGAGGCAGGTAAAAGAGCTCTGCACCATCCTTGCCAGTTTTGAAGAAGCCACCAAAATGGTCAGTGCGGACAATGCCCTTGTCAGCATGAGCATTGTGGTGATCTTAGTTCTGGAACGATCGTTGGACACTCTGAAACATCAGGTCCCACCAGCGATGGAGGAGGAGACGGACACAGATGCGGACACGGAGCCGTTCTCTCCGTCAAATCCAGAAGGTTCGACAGTTTCACAACTTTATCAGTCTTCATTAGGCAGTGGTTCGGGGTCCAGGGATATTGCAAGGCGACGCTTCAGCTCTCAGGGTGCATCATCTGAGGCAAGTCAGGGCTGTGTTGAAGCTGTGCTGGAAGAAGCGGTGGAGGAGGACGATGAGGTCTGCTTGGACACCGACATTACCGATGTCCCTGCCTTGGAAAGAGGTTGGCATGGATTTGAGGCGGAGGAAGATGAGGAAAATCAGTTTGCTAGTGCCCCTCAACCCAGAGGCTTGGGAAATCAAGGCTCCATCTCTTACATGAGTGCTTGGATGCTCCATTTTCTTCAACATGATCCTCGCATTAAGGCCATCAAACTGAACAACACTTATTGGGTGGCCACACTCCTCGATCTCCGGTACAAAGCCAAACTCAGCACTTTTCTTCCACCCACCCAAATTGAGAGTAAAGTGCAGGAATTGGAGACCGTGCTGATTGATCAACTGAAGACATCTGTTGCGTCTGCTTCACGTTCTTCAAATGTCACGGTGGAACAACGTCAGCAACATGACAGCAGCAGAGTGCCAAGAAGCCGCAGCGGCAGCAGCAAGCATTGTGGCAATCCTTATTTACCACCTCACCAACGCATGTAATGCAGGGCACACATACGACACACAGAGACCAGCTTAAGATCATGGTGCACGACTATCTGCGTCTCAACACCGATGTTTTTGGATGTGTTCCGGACCCAATCGACTTCTGGGTATCCAAAATGGATGAATGGCCCGAGCTCGCTCGCCACGTCATAGAGGTGTTGTCCTGCCCAGCAGCCAGCGTCATATCTGAGCGGACCTTCAGCACAGCTGGAGGAGTCATTACAGACAAACGCATCTGGATTTCCACAGATAATGTTGATTGTTTGACTTTCATCAAGATGAATCAGGCGTGGCTCTCTGATGATGTTGTGGCCCCAATTGCCGAGGTCACCGATTAGTTGCCGGTCTACTTCACATTCCTCTTCAAACAGAAATGGCCCTCTTGAAAAAAAAAATTTAAAATGATAATTTCTTACTGCAATTTTTATTCTCAGTTCCCAAAAGTTCATTTTGCTGGTTTTGCGATGAGGAGACTGTAAAAGACACCAATTGTACACGGTTTCATGAAAAAAACGTATTCCATTTACTCACTTCGGGCCACATGTATGAATCTCGCCGGGTCGGGGCGCACCTTTCCGCCAGTTTTCCGGCGGAATCTGCGCCTGATTTATGTCGGGGCCGGGGCGCGCTCATACATACAATGTAAAATCCGCCGCGACTCGCCTGTGTTTTAGGCGCAGTGCGGGTCCGAGGCGCAGGGCGGCGCTGCACCTAGGATTCGGCGCCGGAGGTAGTGCGGTCATACATGCGGGGAAAAGTCTGCCGCGCCTGGCCAGTGTGTTAGGCGCAGTGCGGGGACCGAGGCGCAGTGCGGGGCTGCGCCTATGATTCGCCGCCGGAGGTAGTGCACTCATACATGCGGGGAAAAGTTCCCTGCGCCTCGCCAGTGTGTGTGGGGCACAGTACGGTGATATGGGCACAGTGCGGGACTTAGGCGCCGTGCGGGGCTGAGCCGAAAAACAGTTCCGATGCGAGACAGGCTGGAACAGCGAGAAATCATTCCAGATGTCGGTGCGGAGTATGAATCAAAAATCGCCTTTATAAAAGGCGTTCAACAGTCTCAGGAAAAGAGCTGAAACCTAAAAAATAAAAAATACATAAAACAAAATCACTTTCCAATAGCCTAATTCAAGAATTAGGATATTGGACATTGCCGGGAACTACCGTAATTCAAAATCAGAAAGCTAGTCTGATTGGTCGGCATAAACCGGCCAATCAGAATAGGAGCGACCGGGAACCATTAAAACCTATGGGGAAGTTTAGACCAATCAGAATCCACGGCGAGATAGTTCAAAATACAGTAAAAATGCTGAAAATAGCTGATTGGTTAAGCTACCAGGGACTCGGCTAGCTCAGCCAATCAGAATAGGAGCGACAGAGACCCATTCTAGCCTATGGAGAATGATTGACCAATCAGAATAGGAGCTACAAAGACCCATTCTACTCTATGGAGTAGTTTAGACCAATCAGAATCCACGGCAGGATAATTTAAAATACAGTAAAAAGACAGAAAAGAGCTGATTGGCTGAGCTAGCGGGGGCTTGGCTATACCAGCCACTCAGAGCGCGAGCTACTTCTCCCATTATAGTCTATCCAGAGATGGGCGCCCTGAAATCTCGGCGCTCAGCGCCATGCGGCATGAAGTATTAATCAAAAAATGATTTTTATTAAATGTAAAACATTATCAGATAAAGAGCAGAACCCTTCTTTGCAAAGAAAGCAGTTAAAAACCCGAACAACGCGTTTGTCGCCGAGAGCGGCGCTACATAGGGAATTGCAATAGAGAGAATTGCCAGGAAATACAGTAATTCAAATTGTTTAAGCTATTCTCATTGGTCGGCAGAAGCCAGCCAATCAGAATAGGAGCGACAAAGACCCATTATATCCTATGGAGAAGTTTGGACCAATCAAAATCAAAGGCGGGACAGTTCAAAATACAGTAAAAAGACAGAAAAGAGCTGATTGGCTGAGCTAGCGGTGGCTTGGCTATCCCAGCCAATCAGAGCGCGAGCTACTTCTCCCATTATAGTCTATGGAGAGATGGGCGCTCTGAAATCTCGGCGCTCAGCGCCGTGCGGCATGAAGTATTAATAAAAAAAATTATTTTTATTAAGTTTAAAATATTATCAGATAAAGAGCCGAACCCTTCTTTACAAATAAAGCAGTTAAAAACCCGAACAACGCGTTTGTCGCCGAGACCGGCGCTACATAGGGAATTGCAATAGAGAGAATCGCTGGGAAATACAGTAATTCAAATTGTTTAAGCTATTCTCATTGGTCGGCATAAACCAGCCAATCAGAATAGTAGCGAAAATGTCCCATTATAACCTATGGAGGAGAATCGACCAATCATAATAGGAGCGACAATGTCCCATTATATCCTATGGAGAAAAATTGACCAATCATATTCAAAGGCAGGACAGTTCAAAATACAGTAAAAATGCAGAAACGAGCTGATTGGTTGCAGCGGCAGGGGCTCGTCCAGCTTAGCCAATCAGAGCGCGAGCTACTTTCTCATAAAGTTCTATGGGGAAAAGAAATTCTGAGCGCGCTCTGTGATTGGCTAAGTTAAAAGAGGCCCTCGTTATTTGGACCAATGGGAGAGCGAACGACGCTCCTATGGTTTCCTAATGCAATCTGAAATAAAACTGTACATGGGCCGAAATCAAATTATAACACTACAGAAGTGGTCCCGATGTGTATATAAAACGAATGATAATATGGGGGTAACGAAAAAAAAAAAAAATTAAATCAATAAAATCATGTTTATTTCTTTATTTTCGTTGACACCCATACTATTGATCCTTGGCTAACGAAAATAAAGAAATAAACATGATTTTATTCGGAGTAGTAGCTTGCGCTCTGATTGGCTGGGATAGCCAAGCCCCCGCTAGCTCAGCCAATCAGCTCTTTTCTGTCTTTTTACTGTATTTTTAATTATCCCGCCGTGGATTCTGATTGGTCTAAACTTCTCCATAGACTAGAATGGGTCTTTGTCGTTCCTATTCTGATTGGCCGAGCTAGCCAAGCCCCCGCTAGCTCAGCCAATCAGCTCTTTTCTGTCTTTTTACTGTATTTTGAATTATCCCGCCGTGGATTCTGATTGGTCAATCCTTCCCCATAGATTTTAATGGTTCACTGTCGCTCCTATTCTGATTGGCTGGTTTATGCCAACCAATGAGAATAGGTTTCAGAATTTGAATTACTGTATTTCCCGGCAATTTCCAATATCATAATCCTTAATATTGCGCCGTTCTAGAGTTTTGGAAAGTGTTTTTTTTTTTTTAAGTATGTTTATTTTTTACGTTCCGCTCTTTTCTGACACTGTTTTCCGCCTTTATAAAGGCGATTTTTTCGGCATCATACCCTGCTGCACGGAGCGGAGCGCCGAGATTTCTGTCGCGATCTTCGATCTGCTCCTCGCATGTTCAGATCCTGCTTCACTTTGCCTCTGTCGGAGCATTTAGACCAAAAAAAACCCGGTCTGCCTGTCGGAGCTGCCGAGCGCTGCACTGCGCCTCGCTTTGCCGACTCGCCATCGTACATGCCCCGAAACGCCTACCCCGCACCCACACCCCGCCCACTGCCCGCCCCTTCATGCGGGGCGCAGCTGACAGTGGCGAACGCTGCGCCTAACACTGCATCCCAGCGTCCGACAGCGGGATTCTGGCTGGGAGGCGCAGTATACGCCAAAAAACGGGCGAAAAGCCCGATCATATATGTCGCCCTTCATCTTTAGAATTTTTTGCACTGTCAATGGTTTTGGGGTCATGGTGCTGTAAGATACAGCTATAATGAATGTCCTTTGGCACAGAAATGGGGGTTCTAAGTGTCAATTTTATCTCACAATTTTTAACAGTGGCTGAGAAGTCATTTTTATAATTATTTGGGTCATGCTGCTGTGAAATACAGCTATACTACAGGTCCTATTTTAAAAAATGTGGTTTCTAACAGACATTTGCTCTTCACAATTGTCAAGAGTGGCCAAAGGGTCATATTTTGAATTTTTGGGGGCATGTTACTGTGAAATACAGCAATACTACAGGTCCTATTCTAAAAAATGTGGTTTCTAACAGACGTTTGTTCTTCACAATTGTCAACAGTGGCTCAAGGGTGATGTTTTGAAATTTATGGGGCATGGTGCTGTCAAAAATAGGAATTGGTAAGACACTGTGAATGGACACATATTGCAAAATAACTTGTTTGCCAACCCGTTTAATACAATAAAAAAAAAAGAGAAACAAAGACGTGGTGGGATTCCATCCTATTTTAACAATGTGTTTTCTAGAAATAAACTACTAAAGAAATTGCATGTACAAAATAGCTGATACAAATAAACCTCTGAATTGTACAAGGGTGGTACAGGAAGACTTGAACAGATGTAGAATAAAGGGCACCTGGGTGAAACAGGAGCATCAACCACCAGCATTTCCAAGTGAAGCTCAATTGGTCCACACTCATACAGAGGGGCAAGCGCTCTCGTAGAGGCAGAAATTTCTCAAGTGCTACCCAGGTCTTGACTGTGTACTGAGGAAGACTGGAGGCTTTAACTCACACTTCCGCTTTCGCACTCTGCTTCAGCACGACTGTTTTCATTGCTGCATCATAAGGGAATTTTTGCCGTGTTAATGGATGACAGACGCCAGCCTGGACTCTCACCGCACCCACTGTAACTCGGGCCCTGCTAGCTGAACCTGCATGTTAATAGATGACGAACACCAGCCCTGGCTCTCACTGCATTCAGTGTAACTCGGGCCCTGCTAGCTGATCCTACGTGTTAATAGATGACGGACGCCAGCCCTTGCTGTCACCATACCCACTGTAAGTCCGGCCCTGCCAGCTGAACCTGCGTGATCCATGTTTACAGCCTCACCCGCCTTGATCAGTAATTTCCTCAAACCCACTTGACAGTAGAATGCAGGATTTTCAGACAGGCCTCGTTGACCTACTTGGGACATCTGTTTCATTTGCTTCACATTCTAATGTCACGGTGGAACAATGTCACCAATAGAATGGCAAGTAGCTCTAGCAGCAGTAGTATTGGAAAACATTTTTTTTTTAAATATAGTTTAATTCTTATTGCGAAATTTTCTGCTGATGGTCCATAAGGGCACTTGTGCGGGTTTTTGGGTCATGCTGCATTACAGAATATGGATAGTCAATGTCCATTTCACTAAGATACTGCTTCAAAGACTCCTTTTTACGACACTTTTTTAATCTGGGGGTCATGCAGGTTTGGGGCTCATGCTGTGGCCCAGGACAGGTATAGTCAATGTCCAGTTCAACTAAAAAGTTGGTTCAAAGACTCCTTTTTACGACACTTTTTTAATCTGGGGGTCCTGCAGGTTTGGGGATCATGCTGTTGCCCAGGACAGGTATAGTCAATGTCCAGTTCAACTAAAATGGTGGTTCAAAGACTCCTTTTTCTGTCACCTTTTAATCTGTGAGTCATGCAGGTTTTCGAGTTATGCTGTGGTACAGGACAGGTATAGTCAATGTCCAGTTCAACTAAAATGGTGGTTCAAAGACTCCTTTTTCCGGGACACTTTTTTAATTGGGGTCATGCAGGTTTGGGGCTCATGCTTTGGCCCAGGACAGGTTTAGTCATTGTCCAGTTAAACTAAAATGGTGGTTCAAAGACTCCTTTTTCCGGCACTTTTTAATCTGTGGGTCAGACAGGTTAATGGTATACAAACGGTCCGGGACGGGTATAGACAATGTCCAGTTCAACAAAAAATGGTGGTTGAAAGACTCCTTTTTCCGTCATTTTTAATCTGTGGGTCAGACGGGTTTTAAAGGGGTCATGCTGGGGTCCAGGACGGGTTTTAGTCCAATGTCCAGTTCAACAAAAATGGTGGTTCAAAGACTCCTTTTTTCTGGCACTTTTTAATCTGGGGGGTCAGACAGGTTTAAGGTCATGCTGGGTTCCAGGACAGGGAAAGTCAATGTCCATTCAACTAAAATGATGGTTCAAATAATACTGCTTCTGGCTTTTTTTAATTTGTGGGTCTGCAGGTATAAGGGTCATGCGTGGTACAAGACGGGGATAGTGAATAGTCTGTGACTTTTTTCTGTGACTCTTGTTGCCTAATTGTGTTCCCTTTAGATGTAGCACATATCCATTTACTCTTGTGATGTTAATTCCAGCTTCTCCACCCCTGTTTGGGTTTGTAAGAATGACGGTGTTGTTCCTCTCCCATAGACTTTAATGGTCATCGGCGATAATCTGTTATCGACTATCGGATATCGTCATGATAATTGCCGATATCAACTATCGAATCGATAACGATAGTTGATACAATCGCTCATCACTAATTAGGAGCTGTACCATGCCTTTACCATACTTTTTTCTTTCCATCATTCTGCTAGAGGTTGATCTTGGTTTCATCTGTCCTGGGAACGCTCTTACAGAACTGTGCTGGCTTTTTTAGATTTTTTTTTTTTTTTTTTTAGCAAAGTCCAATCTAGCTTTTTGTATTCTTGGGGCTTATGAATGGCTTGCACCATGCAGTGAACTATCTGTGTTTACTTTCATGCAGTCTATTCATAGTATTCAGAGACATACTATGTGCTCAAATTCAGCCAAATGCAGCCAATCTGATTGGTCAGTATTTCATAATACAGATGGACAATGACCCAAAACATAAAGCCAAAGCAACCCAGGAGCTTATTGAAGCAAAGAAGTGGAATATTCTTGAATGGCCAAGTCAGTCACATGATGTCAACCCAATTGAGCATGCATTTCACTTGTTAAAGATTAAACTTCAGACAGAAAGACTCATAAACAAACAGCAACTGAAAACTGCTGCAGTAAAAAGCATTAAAAGGAGGAAACACAATATCTAGTGATGTCCATTAGTTCAAGACTTCAGGCAGTCATTGCCAACAAAGAACTTTCAACCAAGTATTAGAATCTAAACTTTTATTTATAATTATTTAATTTGTCCATTTACTTTTGATCCCTTTAAAAACAGGGTGACACATGTTAAGGAGCTGAAACTCCTTAACCCTTCCTCTAATTTTGTATGTGGATACCCTCAAATGAAAGCTGAACGTTTGGACTCTATGTTTATATCCAGTATATAATTATAACTGGAATGTGTTTCAGTAAACAGGTACAAAAAAAAATTGGTGTCATTGTCCAAATATATATGGACCTAACTGTACTTGCACCCTAAGCTTGCACAGCGTGCTTGAATTAATAGTCCTCAAAAATAAGTTGAATAAATATTTTTTTGCACAAATTATCAAATCAGCAATGTCAGGGAGCAGCCCCCATTTCAGGGTCGATCACTTGACTTGGGGGTGTATTCATGATGTTGCGCAACCCCTAGAAGTTTGTAATATCAGCTAGATACTATTTCACAGTAAAACCCTGTCCACACAGCCACAGGAAGACCCAGGGAGAGTATACCTCACTCGCCCCAAAACCCTGAACGACTGAGAGAAATCTGTTTACCTGCACAAGTGAAACAGAACTTTGCCAGCCCAGTAGATTGTCACAAGTTCCTTGTTGGATATAAGCCAGATCCATTAAAGGATTACATGGGGTCAGAAACCTGCCCCAGTAGTGTAATATTTGAGCCCGAGAATATGGATGTGTGATAAAAGAACAGCTCAAGATCAAATTTTATTTATTTAATTGCCTTAAGGGCACACTAGGTAAACAATGCATACATAGAGAATACAGCTATACATATACTGGTCAGAGGTGCAAATACATATAGGGTGTGAATATAAACAAATTAAGCAGCAAGATGTGTCACGCTGCCTAAGGTTAGCTTGGTGCAGGACACACATGGGGGTGAATGCGGCACACTGGTCCTGTCTGGATGCTCTGGATATGCTTGTGGCATATACCCCCTACCAATAGAGTCAACACTCGGCTCATGTGGAACCTCCCTTTTAACTACACTGGGACATCCCTCTCACGCCCCTGTCACACCCTCTCATGCCCTTCGGATGTTCTGACATTTTCCTCCCTCCAGGGACAAGCTGTTTGAAGCTTCTTATACTTTAAAAACAAAACAACATTGGCAGAATTGATTTTGATTCCACAAAAAACAAGCTCAGATAGAAAAATAAAAGAAAATCCTGTCATCCTTAAAGCCAAAATAGGCATGGTCCTGAAGAGGTTCATAAAGTTTTTTAATTTGTTTTCCTAAGTAAATTTCTAGATTAACTGTTACGTCTTTGATGACAAATAAATACTACATTGTCCATCTTGTCTACACTTATATTATTTGCTTCATATTTTATATTTTAGAATTGATACAGGTTTGCATAGATATGTCTACATTCAATAACTGTTGAGTTTCCAACCACCTTTGATGGACGTTTGTTTCAGACATCTACTACTCTTTAAGTGAAATATTACATACAGTGTGAAGGCAGAAATTGGAGTATTTAGGTCAAAATTTAAAGCTATAGGAATGATTTCTGGAGGTGCTTTTGCTCATCAATTCGAATGGACATTTCCAAAAATTTGATGCCTTTCATTGTAGAGTGAGGAAGATTTAACAACATGTGCCAAGGTACCCTTTATTCTTGTATATTGAAATATAGGGTTATACAGTGACCTTAATTGCTAAAAAACAATGTCCAAAAGTGAATGATAATGGAGCCTGGCATACTATGTTTCACTAGTATGAATATACCAATGTATAGTGTAAGGTAAATTAAAATATAGAGTGCATTATATTTCAGAATTCCAAATCCCAGTAACTACTGAACATTCATGTCCATTTAAGACAGTAAAAGAAGGAAAGAAATTAAACCATTCTCTGGAAGTAGGCTTTTAGTCTCATTACAACAAATGTACTGCAGACAGTAATGGCACCTAAACTATAGGCTTGACACAGTTTATGGATGTGAAAGAAAACAAAGTACTTTACCAATATACCTTTCTATGTACCCTATTACTTTATTGTGATAAACAACTACTTTTATTTGTATAAAACGAAAGCAGAGGCAGTAAAATTGTTGATGTGACCTAGGCCCCGAATTAAGAAATGGACTTCTTGTGTAAGAAATTATGTTATGTCATCTACTCCCTTGTTTTACTCAAAGCTCCATTAAGTCTGTGCCAAAATGCATATATCATTTTCATTGAACATCATTTAAAAGGCTGAACAAAAAGATGCATAAACTTTGTTCCTATTTTCAGTAAATGGCTTTTTCTATTGTGTTCATAAAAGCTGCACCTAATTGGCAATACAAGCTCCAGCCCACTAACCAGCTCTTATGCTGCTGATCAATCATGAGATCATGATGAGCCATTTGATAGATCATTTACAACAATAGTGATGGTTTTCCAAAGCCAGACGGAAATAGGCTGTCAGTGGCATTGACCCTTGCCTATCACTTGCGTGCCAGTTTTTCTTTTATTGACAGAAAGACCATTCTAGAACACAAAGTCTGTAGTCTAATAAGCCACAGCAGATGGCTTACTTTGGATCAAATCTTTTAAAGTCCCTTAGGATTTTAATATATTTATTTTCTTCTTCCAGCAAATTGTTTTGCCTGCAAATATCTCATTAAACATCAGATAGTGAGGTTTTAAGTTAATCTTTGGTTAAGAAAAGTTCTTTGAATAATAAGATTGATTTTAGTAAATAGAGTTATATTCAGGACCTCCTGTGGATGTCCCGTATCAATTTTATTTACAGTATTCTGTTATGGAAAATGAAAGAACAACTAAAATTGTTTAGTTAAAACTCATTGATGGAGAAAAAAATCATAGTTTCATAGAGTGCAGGCATTCATAGTTTAAAGAAAATGAATTAAATTCTGCAACATTTATCATATTTGTAGCTGTGTTCTAGGGTATAAGTTGATTATAATAAATTTAATTTGTTATTTCCAGTCACTTTCCTTTTTTTTTTTTTTTCTTAGATATTTTCAAAACTTTTGGGTGTGTGCCAACAGTGCCTAAGCACATAATTAATTTGGCACATAAAATGTTTTGTACTTTGGTGCAGTTAAAGGAGCAATAAAACTCCCCTTAGACTAAAAGTGATTCTATCTTACACAGCTCATATGAGTCTGTTTCAATATTCTGTTGGGTTCAGAAGAAAATACTAAGACAATTGAAGTACTTTTCTTTAAAATTCATTAGGGCCACATGTATGATATGTTTGGTCTAAAACTATATTTTTCCCTTAGGTTTATTTGGGGATAAAGTGAGTTTTAGACCCAAAACAAGACTCACACACACCGTTTCATAATGTGGCCTTAGGACTGGTGAGCAATGATGAAGCCCCAGCATTACACAATGTTTTAACTGGTGATCCGAGGATGAAAAAAATGAGAAGCATTACTTAAAGCTAGTGTTGAGCGATGAAATCGCAAAAAGATGATATTGGCAAGCAGAGTAATCAGTTAATCGTGGGTTCAGGGGATGTAATGTAGAGGTTTTTGTTTACATTAATATAGGATCAATAATCGTCATGTGGATTCAAATCGCGCATTTTTGGAGATTTCTGGTAATTTTGGCGGGCCATCATTGGTTCCAAAATAACACAACTCATATTTATCGAAGTCACTGCACTTTCTGCTTGGCGCCCATTAGCTTACACACTGTGAACAGAACGGATAGCTCTGTCTCTCTGCTCAGCTTTTTCAAAGCATAGTAGAGTCTATTTGCCAGCGTTTTTTCTACTGAGAAGGCTCTAAATAGTTAAAGTTAGCTTATTGGTACAGCATGATTAGACTCAAATTCTAGATAGTTTTAGTTAGAGATTTGGAAACAGCTCCAATGCTCTGAACTTCATAGCTGCGGAGGGGAGGTGGGGTTGCCTGGTTCGAGGAGGCAGATCCTGTATCAGACATATTTTTCCTCTCAAACCATAGTGAAATAACACCCAATTTTTTTTTCTGCATCGCTAGCCACTACAGTCTGAGTTCAGGGTGTCCCTTTCTTGTAGTGGCTGCATATCTGCATTTATTACTCATATTTCTCCTCATAAATCATTGTGAAATAGCTCCGGATTTTATTTCGGTTAGGCCAGCCAACAGTTATAGGATGTTGGGCGCCCTTTGTTGTGGGGGTGATCTTCTGTCATTATTAACAGCTACGTTTAATCTATCAAAGAATTGCAGTCTTATGAGTTTTTGGTATTTGTACTCCTGGTTGTCAGAAAACACAACATTTATAAAGTTTATAAATTTTGGGAAAAGTCCAAATTTATTAGGTATTCCGTAGAAAAAAATTATATTTCTTCTACTGGTTGTCAGTTGTCAAAAAAGACTGCAGTTCTTAGATAATCTGTTGAAAAAAGTAAATTGCTAGTCTTACTTTGCAGTGTAAATCTCAGGGACTGAAGGAAGAACACTGTTGATTTTGGTTGTTTTTTGTTCTTCCACAAGGACCGATTTCGACAGATATTCGTTAGAAACAATTTGTTTAGTAATATAGTTGGCAGTTGGATTTTAGAGGGGATTAATGTACACCTGTTGATTTGCTGTCTGACCGTACGTTTTTCAATTAGTGACTGGTGTTGAATAAATTTCTAGACCTTTTTAATATTTATCTTTCTGAACATGGAGGGAACTACAGGTGGTAAGCGAGCAAAGAGGGGGTTAGGACATGGAGCTAGAGGTATGAGAGAAGGTGCTCCTTCCAGTGCTTTGGTCAACACACAAGCAAGCACATCCTTAGTTGCAGGACAGTCAGGCCTGTCATCGCTCGGTCGGTTACCTGTGAAGCTCAGTAATGAAGAGCATCGCCAATCTGTTCTTCAGTGGTTAACGCAACCTGCATCTAGTGGTTTTACCTCCTCGTCTTCCCTGTCATGGCCACAAATGTCATCATCATTAGCATCCGTCCAACCTGAAGCAAAGGCATCCCAAATGTCAACCCATGTACAGACCACTGTGGATAATCCATGTTCTGAAGCGCTCTTTGATGACACAATGCGGTTGGGGTCAGAAGGCATTTCAAAAGAATCGAGAGGCCAAAAGAGGATGTTTAGTCTGCTCTGATAGCCCAATTGCTGATGCTGTAAGAAGCAGAAGAAAGTGGTTAAGTCGGAAACATTTTCCCGAGCAGTCGGCAACACCTTGCAGTGCCTGTGGCTTCTAGCCCGCAGCTTCAGGATTTAGACTGTCAGGATGAGGAAGTTACCTGTGATGATGATGATAATGTTGATTATTATTATTATTATTATTATTATTATTATTAACATTTATTTTAAAGCGCCATTGATTCAATGGCGCTGTACATTTGTGGGGGGTCACATACATGATATGTCAAGTAGTACATAATGAAAATGATTGACATATAACTGGTACGAGGGAGGAGGGGGCCCTGCCGCAAAGGCTAAAATCTACAAGGGGAGGAAAGCAGGAGAGAGGGCAGACTTTTTTTGGGGGTAACGGGGCAGCGGGGTTTTGTAGGTTTCAACCCTGAAAAAATGGGTTTTCAGGTTGTTTTGAAGGGTGAGAGGGGCAGGAGTCGGGTTTGGGGGCTTGCATTCCAATTTGGGGGAAGGCAAAAGTTTTGGAGACGGTTAGTCGGGACTGATACGGAACAAGAAGAAGGCCCTTTTGGGAGGGGGAGATTGCGTGAGGGGAAATTTGGAGTTTAGGGCAGGTGCATGTGGATCCAAACGTGGCTTTTCCAGCATTTGCTTGCGAGCGCCTCATCAGTGAAGGGGAAAAAATGAGGGGTAGTGGGTAGGGTCCGGGGTTGGGAAAAGGGCAGTCGCCAAGTCCCTGAGTTTAGTCCGCCCACCATGATCGTGGGGGAGGAAAACCCGTACTAGTTATCCCCTTTTTAAAAGGGCCCGGGGACCGGGAAACCCGGGGCCCTTTTTCGATCACCTCAATTCATCGGGTTGGGTTTTTGCCTCAATATGTCAGTGGGGGAAGAATCTAAAGTGTTTAACCCCGATATGAATAGTCACATTCAGCGAAAGTGAATGAAATGGGGGAATCACTTAAGAATAAAAGTCACACCGGGCCCGGGGTTCCCAACCACTTACACCCTGTCCCCTCCTCCCTCTCTGCCATTTCCCAAGACCAAGCTTTCCCCTTGTGCCCATGTTCCGTCCCGCATGGGCAAGGATCGGCCCCCAGGCAACACCGCGCCTGAGTACCACCACCACCACCAGATTCACAGCCTACTCTTTCATCTTCCACCACTTTGACCTGCACATCGTACAGTGGATAGCCCCTTCTGTGTATGGGGTGGGGGCATAAGAAACACTTTTCCCAACCCCTCCAAAGCCCAAAAACCTGAATTCGGCATTGCTGGCTTTTGCCCTTGGGGAATTTTTTCCTTGGGGCACAGATGGTTCAGCCATTTTCAGGCCCTTGCCTGCCCCCAATATCAAAACCCGCGGATTTATTTTCCTGAGAACTGTCCCCCCCCAGACCTGCCCCTTCAGCTAAAATTTTCCGAAGTTGGCTAATCTGTGTTCAGCAAATCCTCTAACCTGATACATGGATATAAGACAGCTCTTGGCACCAAAATCACGGGGTGAGTTTTTGTGGTTTTCTATGGTGTGAAAGGTGGCTCTCAGGCTAGGCGCCCCACGCTTCAAAAAATGCAAAGGGTTGGGGCAGGGTTTTTTCCACGGGTAGCCCCACATGGCCCCAAAGAAATGAGGGGCCCTGGTGAAAAAAATGTGTACTTGGAGGGCCGTCAAAAAACAGGTTTAAGGGGCTGTGGGGCGGCTACTGGCAAAAGAGGAAAACCCCAGGAAATGGTGGGTGACAAAAAACCTTGTTTCCAACAAAAGGGGGTGGTGGAAAAAGGGTTGGGAAAACTCCTTGCTGCCTTAAGATCAGAAGGGGGAAAAATTTCCCTTTCCCGGGACCCCCGTCATATTCCTTGTTTTTCCAGGAAAAAATTTTTAAAAAGGGTTACCCGCCTTTCTGGGGGAAGGCTCCGAGGTTTTGCCACCAGCTGGCGTTCCCCACCCTGCTTCAAACCCCGGGGTGGCTGCGTTTTCAGCGTCATTTGGGCCCCCACCCGTTCCAAACCCTCTCATTGTTGACGTTGGGAACACCGGAAAATTCCCCCCTCCCATACTCCAGCGATTGTGGCAACCCTAATGCCCTTAAACAGTAAAAGAGGGGGGGCATGGCCGGGCAACATGAAGGCAGGGTTAAAACCCCTGCCCATCCCCTTTTCATTTGGAAGAAGCCCCCCAAAAAGGTCTTGAGGGGCATGCCCCTTGTCAACATGGGCCATTGTGATGATATTAGTTCTGGGAAAAAGTGCTGGGTTACTTTTGAAACAGCAGGGCCAACAGTGAAGGAGGAGGAAGTGGGGCAAAGATGCCGAACCCCAGAGCCTTACCCTTTCCCTCGGTCAAGGAAAAACCCTACAGTTTTACAACTTAAATAGTTTTTTATTTGGGGGGGTTTGGGGGGCCAGGGTGGTGGGAAGTGCAGCGCTCAGTTCTCCCGGGGACAGCATCTAAGGGCAAGCGGGCTGTGTTTATGCTGAAAAGAAGAAAGCGGGGGAGGGGGATAGGCATGGCTTACACCGAGGGGGTACCGTTTCCCTGTGTTGGAAAGGGGGTTTGGCAGGGTTTTTGAGGAGAAAAAGGAAGTTTGGGAAAGTCGTTTAGTCCCCCTTGCCCCTTAAAGGCTTTGGAAAAACCCCCTGGTGAATTTTTCACATGAGTTTTTTGGATCTCCATTTTCCTCCAAACATGATCCAGCATCAAGGGCCATAAAAAGGAACAGCATTACTGGGTGGGACCTATTTAATCCAGGCCACAAAGCAAAAAGTCAGCATTTTCCCTTTCCCCACCCACCCAAAATTGACATTTAGAATGCGGGAATTGGAAACCGTGTCATGTCAAACCCATCCCAAAAAAAGGGAAATCTAGAAGAAACCCAAAGAGTAAACTGTTAATGGGCTATATTTACTTTTTTGCCATACAAATTTTAAACTTTTAAAAAGTTTTAAACCCTAAAAAACCCCACTAAAACGAAACCATTTATTAGTAAAAAACATTTAAACCTGGGATACAAAACTATTTGAAACCTGATTTCTAACCTCTTAAATTTAAACCCTTTCCCTTTTTTGGGGAAGGGAATAACCTTTTTCTTTATTCAAGTCTGGGGGAAACCCCCCTATTAACGGGGAAAAACCTTATATAAAACCAAGGATTTACTAACTCCAAAAAGGGGACCCAAAAACATCCCCCTTAGGAAAGTCACCCCTAATCCGATGGACATAAAACAAAATAAATTTTTCCTTATTTTAACCTTGCAGGCTAAAACGTAAAAAGGTGAGAAAAACCCCAAAATAAAATGTCAGCCCGAACCCCCCGAACATGTTTCACCAACTAAATGGCTTAATCAGGGATAAGGGGCCGGGTTCCCATGGGGTCAAAGCTTTTTTTTCCTTTTAATCATCTCGGGTACATCCCCAATTTTCAGGTGAAACACTGTGATGACCCGATTATGAAAAATTCGCCACCCGGGGTTCGATAGTCGATATGGGGCAATTAAAAAATTCGTTTTCCCAAATATCGATAATAGTTTTAACGCCGATCCCTTTAAAATTTAAGGGAAAGGGGAACAACACCTTCAAAAAAAAACACCCAAACGGGCTGGGGAAAAGCTGGAATTAAAAACCCCAACACCCCAAATTTTGATATGTGCTCCATCTTGGGAAACACACTTTTTTTTAAAAAAGCCACAAAAAAAAAAGGTCCCGACCATTAAACTATCCCTGTCTTGTCCCACACCTGCCCCCCTTAAACCCTTCATAAACCCAAAAAAAATAAAAAGTGCCAGAAGGAAATATGTTTTAAACCATCATTTTCCCTTGAACGGGACATTAAATATCCCTTCCGGAACGCAGCAATACCCCAAACCTGCATGCCCCCCAAATTTTAAAAAAAGTCCCGGGAAAAAGGGAATTTCTTTAAAACCACCTTTTTAGCGAATTTGGACATATACTATATCGTCCTGGCCACAGAAAAATGAGCCCCAAAACTATGCCCCCAGTTTAAAAAAGTCCCCAAAAAAAGGATTTTTAAACCCCCTTTTTTATTTTCCCACTGGACTTTTACTATACCGCCCTTTGTAACACATGCCCCTAAACCCTTTTTGACCCACAGACCCAACAAAGGGGCCCTCTATCAATTTTTTTTAACATGACTGTCATTTGGGTAATTTTTTGGAACTGACATTTTTTTACAAATTTTTATTTAGGGAATTTTTAATTTATAGTTTTACATTATTATAAATTTTGTTTTTTTTTCAAGTTATAAAAATACAACTAAAAACCCCCCCTGCATTTTTAAAGTTTTTTTTTTCCAACTGTAAAATGTGTTAATTCCCCGCACCCCCCCAAATAATAAAAAATGCCCTAAATAAACCCCAAAAAAACCTCTTAGTTAAGAAGACATTTGCCCTCCGGGCTTCTGAAGTGTTTCAGCCAATAAAACTAAAGTTTTTTTTTTTTCCCCCCCCCAAATCCTTCTCCCCCGGGAATCAAATGATGCGACCCCAAAGTAACCCCAGCCCCAAAAATTTTTAACCCTAAAATTGAAAATTTTTGTGCCCACCCTGGACCCTTTTTTTGACACTACTTAACCTCACAGAAATAAACCTTTTCCAAATAAAATTTTTTAAAAAAAATTAGAAGCTCTCCAATTTGCCCCTAACGGGAACCATTGCTCCCGTCGCCACTTTAAAACGAGGTCCAGCTGCCAGGGCCAATTTAACATGGGTGGGGTTTAAAGGGCCCGGGCTGGCGTCCGTAAATCAATTAACAGGAAAAAAAATGCCCTTATACGCGCAACAAAACAGTCTTTGGGGGAAGCAAAAGTTGGGGAAAACCCTCCACCTTCCTCATTACCAGTCAAGCCCGGGGTTAGCGCTTGCCCCCCCATGAGTGCGGCCCAATTGAGCTTCACTTGGAAAGCGGGGTTGACTTTTCCTTTTCCCACCCAGGGGCCCTTTTTTTCCTTGGGAAATTCTTTTTCTTTTTTTTAAAAAACCGGGGCTAGGAAAGGCCCTCTTTTTCTTTGTTTTCTGTCCGTGCTCCATACCCCAAAGCCCTCAGAAAAACCCAACATCGGTTCAAGTCTTCCTTTCCCCCCTTGTACAATTAAAAAGGAATTTTTGTACCACTTTTTGTACATCAAGTTTTTTATAGTTTAAATTTTCAGAAAACCCATTTTTTAAAATAAAGGGAATCTTTGTTTCTCTTTTTTTTTTGTTTTAAAAAGGGTTTCCCCTCACAACAGGGTTTGCTAGCTCTTTTAAAAAAGATTTTGGAAAAAACCCAAGTAATTTTGCAATATTGTCCATTAACAGGTCCTACCTATTCCTGTTTCTGACAGCACCATCACCCTTGACCACACTTGACAATTGTGAAGAACAAAAGTCTGTTAGAAACCCATTTTTAGAAAAAGGGCCTGTGTAAAGCTGCATTTTCACGGCCCAAATGGGCCCCCCAAAAAAAACAAAACATACCTTGAGCCACTCTTTGACAATTTTGGGAAAAACAAAAGTCGTTTGAAACCCCCATTTGTTTAAAAAAGGACCTGTATTTTTGTTTTCATTTAAAAAACAGCATGAACCCAAAAAAATTTTAAAAATGACTTCTCAACCACTGTTAAAAGTTGTGAGGAAAAAAATCCCTTAAAAGCCCCCATTTTTGTTCCAAAGGACCATGATTTTTAGCTGTAAAATCACAGGGACCAGACCACAAAAAAATTTTAAAAAAAGACTTCCCCACCACTATTAAGTTGGGGAACAAAAACCTTTAAAACCAATTTACAAGCGAAAAATTTTAAAGATAAAAAAAGGGAAAAGGAAAAAAAAAAAAAAAAAAAAAAAAAAAAAAAAAAAAACTTTCATGAAAACCTTGGTTCCTTTTTTTTCCCCACAGCAAAACCAAAAATGAACTTTAAGGGCCCGAAAAAAAAATTGGGAGTAAGAAAATGATCAATTTTTAAAAAAAAATTTTTAAAAGACCATTTCCCGTTTGAAAGGGGGGTAAGTTAAAACCGGGAAAAAAATCGGGGACCTCGCAATTGGGGGCCACAACATCAACAAAGATCCATGCCTGAATTCATCCGGAAGGGCAAACCCCCACATTAACTTGGGAAAGCCGGTTTCTTTTTCGTAATGACATCCCCACTGTGCTGAAGGGCCCCCCTCAAATATAAAAGCTGGCTTGCTTGGGAGGACAACACCCCTATGGCGGGGGGAGCCCACTCGGGCCTTTTAACCATTTTTTGGGTACCAAGAAGTCATTCTCCGGAACCATACAAAAACATCGTGTTGAGACGGATAGTCGTGCACCAACCCTTTAAACTGGTTTTCTTTGTTGGATGTGTTTTCCCCCATTGCATCTTGGTGAGTTTAAATAAAGATTGCCAAAATCCCCCAATTTGGGTTCGCCACCTTGCCCGCTGTTGCCCGCCTTTCCCCTCGGGTACTTACACTCTACTGCTTCCCCTCGCCGCGTTTGTTTCCCCCATGACATTTTTAAAACGTAAGCAGACCAACAGATGAATCCATTGATCAATCAGCAAGGGCCCATTTTTCCCGCCCTTTTTCTCTCTATTTGGGGGGGTGGAAGGAAAAATGGGTGAGTTTTGTTTTTGTACCGGGATCCAAGGGGCCCCCGGGGGGGGGGGGGGGCCCAACCCCAAATAAATGGTTTTTAATTTAAGGGGCCCCAAAAAGCCCATTTTCCCCCGTTTGGTTTTGGGGAAAAATGGGAACATCCAAAAACCCCCTTTTTTTAAAATTTTTTCCTTTTGATTTCCCAAGCCTCTGGGGCAGGGGGACTAGCAAAAAGATTTCCCCCAACTTCCCCCCTCCGCCCAAAATTTGGCCAACCTCTTTCCAAGCAGGGACAAACGGAACGGGCGGTGGGCAAAAATTTCCTCCCCTCCCTTTCCCCCCAATTCCCCCCCACAGCTTCAACACAGCCCTACTTTCCCCGAAATGATTCACCCTGAAGCGAGGGAATGCCTTCACTACCCGGAACCCCCAACCACTCCTAAGAAGACCGATAAAATTTTGAAACTTCGGGGCCCTTTTGGGGCGACGGAGAGAAAAGGCCCCGGTCCGCAACTTTGTCCCCTCTCCTCCTCCCCGCTGGTGAAACCCCGATTTTAAAAATTTTCCCAAAATCTTTTCCCGAACAAGATACCACAATGCCATGCTGACAAGGGCAAATTTTCCGCATGACCAATTTGGGGCTTTCTTCAAAAAAGGCAAAAAAAGGGGGAGAGCTCTTTTTACCTCCTCCACCCATTTGGGTTTAACCCCCCCTAGTCCCACCGCTGCTTTTTAGGGCCTTTGTCCCCTTCGTACCGTAAGGGATTGCACGCGCCACAATCGCTGGAGATGTGGAGGGGGGAATTTCCCTTGGGTTTCCCCTCAAAAATGAACGGGTTTTTCAGGGGGGGCCGAGCTGACCCTGCAAAAGCACCAGGGGGGAAAGGAAGCAGGGTGGAAACCCGGAAATGCGAACCAAACCTCACCTTCCCCACTAAACATCCAAAAACCCCGGGACCTTTAAAAATTTTTGGACGTTAGGGCCTGAAAAAGTGCCACAAAAGGGGTTCTTTCCCGCCCAAACCCATTTTAAAGGGGGCAAGCAGATTTTCGCCCCTTTTCCAACCCACCTTTCCCCGGCACCAAAGGGTTTTGTCACCCCCCAGCCTCGGTCCCCGTTTTCGAGGGGCCTTTCCCACTCCTACCTTTGTGGACGGGCCTTTCCCCCAAAAGAATTTAAATTTTAACATGGGCCCCTTTTTCTCCTGGGGCCCTGATGCCCCCAAGACCCTTTGGGGGAAAAAACCCGGGAAACCCAACCCGTGGTTTTTGAAGAGCGTTCCCCCCAGCCTGAGAGCCACCGTCAACCCCCCAAAAACATCCACCCCGCTCACCCAGTGACTTTCACAGAGATATAGCGGGCCCTTTCCGTGCTTTCTATTTTATGAGTCGGTGGTTCCCAAAGGACTTTCTGGGCACAGATGCAGACCCCCGCGCTTGAAATTTTAGATGACACGTGGCTGGCCAGGGGGGGGACACTTTTCGGGAAAGAAATGCCTGCTCGGGATCTTTAGGGGGGAGGAAGGCAATGCGTGGCGGAACCCTCTGTGCCACCCAAAAGGGAAAAGGGAACCTTTCCAAGGCCCAAAACCCCAAAGCCGACATTCCCGGCCAATTTGGGTTTGGGGTGGTTTGGGTTTAAAAAGTTTCTTCGCTCCCCAAAACCGGGGAAAAAAAAGAAGGCTGGCTCAAAAATGGGCCCCTGTTCGCATTCAGGGCTCAAACTGGGGGAAGGAGAAGGGGAATGGGGCCCGGGGTGCGGGGGGTACCCGGGGCGACGGGAGGCTGAAGCGAGGGTATCCCGAACATGATCTGAGAGACATGGGGGCAGCTGAGAACCTTGGTTGGTGCAGGGGGAGGTGGGAGACAATGGGGTACAGAAAATTTGGGAAACCCGGGATCGGTTTTGGGCCTTTTTTTTGGGCCCAAATGTTTTTCCCCCATTTCAACCATCATTCGCGCCCTGTTACTAGACTATTGGTGGTGATTAAACACCTAAGATTTTTGCCTCTACTGATGCGGGTTTTAATTTGCAAAGGAGGGATATAAAAACGCTGGGTTAAAAAGAGGCTTTGCTCAAAAAAAGCCCCCGGGTTTAGAGGCCTGACCCCTTTTTTTGGGGATAACGGGGCGGGGTTTTCCGCTGAACCCTTGGGTGGCGGAATCAAATCACGGACTTTTGGGGACCACCCTCTCCCTTTTTGGGCGGACCTTTAAAAGACAATCCCCCTCTCTTCCTTTTCGTCCGTGGGTAAACCTCGCAAACAAATTTTGCGAAAAGACCACTTGGAACCGCAATGTCTCATCCCTCATCAACAACAAAAGGGACTTTGTCGTCCCGACATTCCGCAAAACCCCGGAGCTGCGTTCTACAAGTAAGAGGCAAATGCAACGTTGCCGACCGTCCCCGGGAAATTTTTACAATTTATCGGGTTTCCCCTTTTTCCCCTCAAAGGCTTTATAACCCGGGGGTCAGAGCAACAAAACATCCTCTTTGCCCTCTTTATCTTTTAACATGAGTTCTGACCCAACCCCCATTTTTTCCTCAAAGAGGCTTTAGAAAAAAGGAAAAACCACAGGGGGGTACACAGTTTACATTTGGGGTCATTCGCTTTATTTTTACGGA
>JAODAL010018121.1:0-75661 GCA_025379985.1 Phyllomedusa bahiana
CCCATACACAGTGGGTTAGCAGAGTGCCGTGACATCTTGTCTGCATCCAGGGCCCCCGTACACGGCCAGTAGGGTTAAAAGAGGATGCATGACATCTGTCTGCCTCCGGGCTTTACACATAGGTTTAGCTGAGTGTGCATGTGACATCCTCAGCCCGGGGCACCATACACAGTAGTGTTAGCAGAGTGCAGTGACATCGCATCTCCGGCCCCATACACAGTAGTTAGCAGAGGTGCATGACATCCGTCAGCTCCGGCCCCATACACATAGGGTTAGCAGAAGTTCAGTTGACATACCGTCAATCTCCCGGGCCCCATACACATTTAAGGGTTAGCAAGAAGTGCAGTGACATCGTGCACTCCGGGGCCCCCATACAGCAGTAGGTTTAGCAGAGATGGGTGTAGTCACACCTTATACCCTTACCTTCTCGAGGAATCAACTTATTTCTCCTAATCTTATGGTAGCCTATTATAGTTATTCAGTAGAGCACCTAATACACTTAATAGGAGTGTGTGACCACTCTACTACAGATTGTAACGTGTCCTGATGGAGTGGAAATAACATTGGTGCATTGCCGAAGAAGAATAGCATGAGGCACGTCCAAAAGTAGATATGAGGATGGGCTGTGCCAAGCGCCTCATCTTATACAAGCCGCTGATCCCACTGTAGTGCCGAAAGTGCTTTAAACGACGCATGGAGGCATACGTGAGCATGGACCAACCCCACAATGAACTCAGACAAAGTTGGCCTCCGTCTGATCACACATGTTATTTCCATCCTATGGACAAGCCTGGTGCAAGTGCGCCACTCACCTAGGAAAGATATGGCATCAAACACCAGGATGCATTATGGGAAGAAGACAAAATGGCTGAGGCGTTGAAGGACAATGAACCGCTGGAAATCCCCATCACCTGGCGCCTAACATTATTTGGGACACCTAAACCACCTGCAGATTGAACGACCCTAAGTTTTACAAACAAAAAAACAAAACGCCCCCCACTAATAACTCCCTCACTACCCTGTAACATGGCTATATTTTCCATACACTCCTTGAACCATTCCATCAAAATGCTGGTACACAGGAACACCTCTCTCTTGATGTTGGGGATTGTAGTTATGGACAGGGGTTAACTGGCCTGTGGATTATGGGAAAAACCTTTAGAGTATCCACAGGACACCCTGGGTCTGGTGGAGTCCATACCTCTGTAGGTCAGAGCTGTTTTGTGAGAACATGAGGAACCTAACACATCTTTTTAAAATGTAATGGCTGATGTGTGTAACATATAATAAGACAATTTATTGCATTAATTACTCAAGGTACGTTGAAGTGTTGCTATAAGGGAAAGTGGTACTCCATTCCATATCCATTAGATGCCTAGAGATAAGCTACTTCATACTTCTTTTCGAGAAAATTAGCAATAAATTGACATTAGTAATATGTAGCAAGGCTGCTGCAGCCTCCGGGGGCGCTAATGTGTAATCAAATCTATATAACCAAAATTACTTTGAATTTTTATCTTCTGGAAAATTAGAGAAAATATAACAATGTACCACTTCACATTCTTTTCCAACTCCAGGAAGCTGCAGGCCTGCACAACATATTCACAACATATGGCCCACCAAAGGGTTTTCTGATGTCCATCAACGGGGGCGGGTGGGGGGCGGGAGTTGTGCAATCCCTCGCCCCAAAAAAGGGTGGAATCAGAGCCCGTTTCCTAGGCTAAATTTTCACTCAAGGCGAGGTAAAAGAAATACCTCCCTCTCCCCCTTAACAGGTTCCGCCACATTGCATCACCATATTTACTATTCTTGGCAAGGCACAACTTAAACTCTTAATCAGTTCTCTATCTGTAAATTCTCTAAAACTTAAACTTTATTTATGTAAAACTCTTAACCTCTGATGCACACTATTTAAAAACCTGATTTGCTAACCTCCTCATTTTACTCTTTTTGCTTCTGAAGAAGGAATAGCTACCTTTTCTATATCAAGTCTGTGAATACCATCACTCCTACCAACGAGGAAAGGCCTTATATATACAGCAATATACTAGCTCCAGTAAGGGATCCCAAGCCTCCTACTTGGCTAGCTCAGCCCCTAATCTCATGGACACAAAACAAATAAGGCCCCCTTGTGACACCCCTGCAGCAGTGACCACTTTGTAGACAGAGGTGATAAATCACAATTTAAAACGTCATGCCTACCTCCCCGACATGTTTCGCTAGCTAACACTGGCTTCATCACCTCTTGTTACAATTGTCACCTGCTGCAGGGTGGCCACAAGAGGGCTTTATTGTCTTGTGTCCGTGAGATTAGATAGGACGACTGCCCAAGTAGGCGTCTTGGGGATCCCTTACTGAAGTTAGTAAATTACTGAATATATAAGGCTCTCCTTTTAATAGGTGTGCTCCACCAGACTTTGATAAGAGGAAAGGAGTTATTCCCTCTTCAGAAGCAAAAAGGGTTAAATGATTAGGTTAGAAATCAGGTTTTTAAATAGTGTGTATAGAGGTTAAGAGTATACATAATTAAAAGTTAACGTTTTAGGTGTTTAACAATAGAGAACTGATAAGAGTTTAAGTTTTGCCTATGGCAAAATAGTAAATAAAAGTGATCAAAAGTCACTCTCTGTTCTCTTGCGAATTCCCAATTTTTTTGGAGACTATGTGTCAATTTGCATCACCACACATTGCATCACCATCATCTATTGCCGAAAATACAAAAAAAACTAATAACACAATGTTCTACATATAGAACCACTAAATAATAAGACAATTACCAAATAACACTCTACCAATAATCCCACTAAAACCACATAGTGACCGAACAATACTACTCACAACCATGACCACATTCACTACAACATAGTGACTGAAAATTACACCACTTTTAAAAGAAATAATAGGGCTTATAAAATCGATTATACTTTTATTACTTCCAAAAACGAGACATAAACAAATGTGTTACTTTTTCAGCAACAAGCCTTCATCTTTACGCGAAACACTGTACATAATACTTAAAGTGCATATCCGCGGCTCTACTGCGCCGTTCATTCAAAACTTTCCTCACACAGCTCAAGCATGGGCGTCCGAGGATGCCACACACCTGGCAGAACAAGAGCGTGCCACTGAAATTGGAGTTTTCGGCTTATTGTATTAGGTGCGGTATATATATGGCTTCAGCTTACCCATTATATGGTTGTCCGTTTTTTTCAAATGAATAATACACAACATCCATGACCACATCTCAACCAGAGCAAACATAGTGACTGAATAATATACCACACCATGACCACCTACACTACAACACAGTGACCGAAATAATACGACCATACCTTTACTGCAATATAACCAGTTATACAGCAACCAATATTACCAACATACCAATGACCATACAGTGGTAGGAATACCAGTTGAACACAGGCTCACCCGGCGACATTAACAGTAAGGTAATTACATGGATTCACAAGGAAAGGTCTCTGATGAGTTTTCCTCTTCTCTTATGAGAATTGTCCTCTTTCCCTTTTTCAAATCGCCATCCTTCCAGACCACCATGACGACTTTCTCCCGTCCATGAACTCTTCACTGTAGAATTTACAAAACGGGGCATCTTAGAACTCCTCACTTATTCAGCAACTTCTTTACCAATTCTGTCTCTTTATAAGCTGCCCATCTATAGCACCTCTATTTGAAATAATGACCCTCTTTTTCTTCAATCACTAAAAGTGCCCCCAAACAGCTTATGAGGCTCCCGATTTGTTGCACTAAGTTTGTCCTTGTTTTGTATTTTCCAATGTATGAGGTAGTTGAATAATTAGTATGTATAAACAATATAGTATGTAGTTAGGAGATACTTATATGTCCCACAAAAGGTAGGTGTCTATGTCCCCTATTAAATAGATAGGTAGTTATATAGGCCAGCAGAATCAGTAATAGAGGTCCAACAGTATTTAGTTATATAGGCCCCCTCAAGGTAGGATATATAGGGCTATTATAGTTAGGAATATATGAGTTGGGGGTTTAAATACAGAGGCCCCAGTAGGATGTAGGGTAGGTATATTCTTATAACCCCCCTGTAAGGTTGATGTATAGCAATGGAGTAAATATATGCCCATTGTAGGTAGTAGGTAGATCATGCAATGCAGCTTGTTATAATAAGCAAACACTCTGGAGCGCGTGTGAATATCGCGAAACACAAAAACAAACAGACGAGGGATCCAAATATAACCAAACACTGAAATTCATACAATGCTTTACACTGCAACACTGCAATCTTTACTTTATGATAAATTGAGTTTTTTGTGCACATTTTGATCCAGATTAGTTATGGTCACCTTCCACGTCAAGGCCAGGAGGAACCCTGACAAGTATAACTCACCTCTGCTGGGCCAAAGCTACCAGTGCAGTTATGGGGTAACAGGATCCAGCATATGATAAAATAAAAAAAGCACCTTGGTGCTGCCGGGGAGAGAGCAAACTAAGCTGGAGTGCGGCCAACACTCCCAAATGTGCCATACACAGAAAAACAAATCAGCCACATCCAAATACTCATAAAACAAATAATCTGGTGCACACTGTATTCATGAATTCAGTGCTTGAGGTAAGATTTGGGCATCGATGAAAGCTGCTGTCTTGTGCTTGTCTGCTTATATATATATTATGAATGGTATATTATATGCTATTTGTGTTTTTAATTAAATAAATATATTCTTTATCCTACGTTGCCACCGAACAAGGATTTATTTATGCGCGGACGAGCGCCCGGTCCTATTTTTGTTTATGAGTTCAGTAAAAAGAAAATGAGCCCTCAACTGTGCCCAAAGGGATCCGCTCATCTGACACATGTAAGAGCCGTTACAGACATTGTAGTACTGCACTGTACTGTAGAGAGACGCTATAGACCTCGCCAATCACTGCATGCAACCTCACTAATACATGTAAGATGCAGTACAGGACTGTTAAGATGTGCATAGAGACCACCAATCACATGCATGCACCTCACTATACATGGTAAGAGCAGTAGCAGAAATGTAGTACCCGCCTGTACGTAGAGAGGCGCTATAGACCACCAATCACTGCATACACCTCACTAATACATGTAAGAGCAGTACAGGAACATGTATACCTAAACGCACTGTACTAGTATAATGAGCTAAATACCACCAAATCACGGCATGCACCTCACTAAAACATGTAAGAAGCGTACAGGACCATGAAGTATCGCACTGTCCTGTAAGAGGCCTACAGATTCTCTAATCACGCATGCACTCACAAATACATTAAAGCAATACAGGACATGTAGGACCCACACAGTACTATAAGAGGAGCTCTAAAGACCAACCAAACACTGTATGCAAACCTCACAAAACATGAAGAGCAGTACAGGACGATGTAGTTCCCTGAACTGTACTGTAGCGAGGAGGTATAGACCACCAATCACAGATGATAACCTCACTAATACATGGTAAGAGCAAGTACAGGAGCATTATAGTACCTCGCTATAATGTAGAGAGGCGCTACAGACCACCAATCACTGCATGCACCTCACTAATACATGTAAGAGCAGTACAGGACTAGTAGTACCGCACTGTACTGTAGAGAGGCACTATAGACCGCCCATCACTGCATGCACCTCACTAATACATGTAGGAGCAGTACAGTACATGTAGTACCGCACTGTACTGGATAGAGGAGCCTATGGACCCACCAATCACTGCAAGCACCTCACTAATACATTGTAATCGCAGTACAGGACATGTAGGAACCACACGTACTGTAGAGAGGCGCTACAGACCGCTAATCACTGCATGCACCTCACTAATACATGTAAGAGCAGAACAGGACATGTAGTACCGCACTATATTGTAGAGAGGCGCTATAGACCACCAATCACTTAATGTACCTCACTAATGCATGTAAGAGCAGTACAGGACATGTAGTACCACACTGTACTGTTAGAGAGCACAATAGACCACCAATCACTTGCATGCACCTCACTAATACAAGTTAGAGCAGTACAGTACAGTAGTACCGCACTGTAATGTAGAGAGGTGCTACAGACCACCAATCACTGAATGTACCTCAGTAATACATGTAAGAGCAGTACAAAACATGTAGTACTGTACTGTAGAGAGGCGCTATAGTCTGCCAATCACTGCATGCACCTCACTAATACATGTAAGAGGAGTACAGGACATGTAGTACCGCACTGTTACTGTAGAAGGTGCTATAGACCGCCAATCACTGCATGCACCTCACTAATACAATAAGAGCAGTACAGGACATGTAGTACCGCACTGTACTGTAGAGATTGCGCTCTAAGACCGCCAATCCTGCAATGCACCTCACTAATAACTGTAAAGAGCATACAGGACATGTAGTACCGACTTTCTGTAGAGATTGGTGCTATAGACCACCAATCACGCATCACCTAACTAATACATGAAAGAGCAGTACGATGTGTAGTACCGCACAGTACTGTAAGAAGGGGCTAAAGACCGCCAATCACTGCATGCACCCTCACTAATACATAGTAAGAGCAGTACAGGACATGATATGTTACCACACTGTACTGTAGAGAGGCGCTAATAGACCACCAATCACTGCATGCACCTCCAAAAAGAAAAAAAAACTAATACATGTAAGAGTGCAGTACAGGACATGTAGTAAATAAAAAAGACAAAAACCGCTCTGTACTGTATCGAGGTGCTATAGACTTGCCAATCACTGCAGCCACCTCACTAATAACAAGTAATAGCAGTACAGGACATGTAATCACACTGAACTGTATAGAGGGCTATATAACCACCAATCACTGCATGCAGCCTCCCCTAATACATGTAATACATACAGGACATGAGTACCTGCGCCGATACATAGTAGAGAGGCGCTACAGACCACAATTCACTGCATGCAACCTCACTAAAACATGGTAAGAGCAGTAACAGGCATGAGTACCGCACTGTACTTAGAGAGACGCTATAGACCCCCACAATCACTGCATGCACCTCACTAATACATGTAAAAGCAGTACAGGAACAAGTAGTACCGCACGTAATGTATAGAGGAGCTATAGGACCCCCAATCACTGCAATGCACCTCAGTAAAACATCTAAGAGCAGTACAGGACATTAGTAAACCGCACTACTACTGTAGAGAGGCGCTATAGACCACCATACACTGCATTGCACTTCACTATAAATTAAGATGAGTACAGGAAATTAGTACCACACTGTAAACTGTAGAGAGGATGCTATAGACCGCCAATCACAGCATGCACCTCACTAATACATGTAAAAGCAGTTACAGGACATGTAGATACCTGCCGTTAATAATGTAGATATGCTATAAAACCGCTAATCACCTGCAAGCATCTCACTAATACATGTCAGAGCAGTACAGGACATGTATTACCTACAACTGTACTGTAAGAGAGGCGCTATAGACCACCAACCACCTGATTGCACCTCCCTAATACATGTAATAGCAGTACAGTACATGTAGTACTGTGTCACCTGTATCGTAGAGAGCGCTATATACCTGCCAATCACCCTAGCAATCGACCTCACTAATACATGTAAGAGCAGTACCAGGACATGTAAGTACTAAGCTCTGTAATGTAGAGAGGTGCTAAAGAACCCCAATCACGGCTATGCCACCTCGCAAGGTACTACATTGAAAGATCATGCCATAACATTTTATACAGAACTGTAGAGAGGGCTATAGGGACCACCAATCCGACTGAATGCACCTCACAAATACATGTAAGAGCATACAGAACATGGTAGCACCACACTAGACCCGCCAAAAGACCCGCCAATCACTGCAAGCACCTCACTAAACATGTAAGAGCCGTACAGGACATGTAGTACTACACTTTACAGAAGAGAGGGCTATACACCACCAATACACTGCATGTATCTCACTAATACATGTAAGAGCATACAGGACATGGTAGTACTGCACTTACAGTAGAGAGGAGCTATAAGACCGACCTAAATCACTGTATGCTCGGGGCTAATATATGTAAGGTCTAGCAGTACAGGAGAAGTAGAACCCCGCACGCACTGTACTGTAGAGAGGCGCTATAGAGACCACCAAATCACTGCTAATGTATCTCACTAAGACATGTAAGAGCAGTACAGGACATGTAGTACTGCACTAGGCACTGTAGTCGAGGGGCTATACACCACCAATCACTGCAAACTGTCACGCCACACGTCACTAATACATGAAAAGGCAGTACAGCCATGTAGTTAACTACACTTACTGTAGAGAAGGGGCTATACCCCAACCAATCACTCATGTATCACACACTAATACATGAAAGAGCATACAATACATGTAGTAACGTGCACTGAAAACTGTAGCGAGGAGCTACTTAGTACCGACCATCACTGTATGCTCTGGCTAATATATGGTAAGGAGCAGTACAGGAGATGTAAGTAACCCCGCCCCACGCACAGTACCTGTAGGAGAGGCGCTATAGACCACCAATCACTCACTTGACATGTATCTCACTTAAAACATGTTAAGAGCAGTACAGACATGTAGGCACCTGCACTGTACTTTATTACTTTTTGGGGGCGCGAGCGTTACGGTATTTCTATTTTTCTGGACCCTCCTTCAGCGCAGCTTGTGGGACTGAATGGTTGAGGTTGTGGCTTGTGGTGTGAGATTAATGTATAGTAGTGAAATAGCGCTATTATGATGAAGAGACACTGTGAAGCATCATGCCCCATTGATGTCAGAGGTGAAAGGGGTATATATGTATATATGTGGATGGATAGATAGAATAAATAGATAGATACAAAGCAAACACAAGACAGCAACCTTTAGCAGACTCCAAGACATATACAAACACTGAGTGCATGGAACAGGGTATGTGTGGGATCTACTATATAACCCCTTCACCAGCTTGCTCTCTTGTGCATATTATATATTATCCAGAGATACGAGCCAGAATGGCAGGGGGTGGGGTGGCGATGTATACCTGGAGCCGGATATAGAGGATGATGCTGAGGAAGGAGGGAGGTCCAAGCATCGTGTGTGCAACAGTGAGGGAGAGGATATCTGAGGTGGAGCGAGTATGGTGAATGGGAGAGGATGATGCTGAGGAGGAGGAGGAGGAGTGTGTGACTGCAGTGAGAGCAGAGGACACAGGGACAGCAAGAAAAATACACATCCATGAGCCGCTGGGCCGTGCTACAAGGACCTTTGTACATATTAAATTGAGTATAAACGTTATAGTGACACCATGACCAGCCAGTCCCAGGGAATCCAACAGCTGCTGCAGGCAGAGAAGAGAGCGGCGGAGAGGGTGTCCGAAGCCAGGAAACGTAAGAGCTCTGTCTATCTATCTATCTAATATCTAACTAACCTAACTATCTATCTATCTATCTATCTAATATCTATCTATCTATCTATCTATCTAATATCTATCTATCTATCTATCTATCTATCAAATATCAATCTATCCCTAAACTATCTCATATCTATCTATCTATCTATCTATCTATCTTATCTCATATCTATCTAACTACTCTAACTATCATCTATGTACTCATACTATCCAACTCTATCTCATATCGTATCTATCTATCTCATATCTATCTATCTATCTATCTATCTATCTATCTATCCTATCAATCTATCTAATCTATCTACATATCAATCTAATCTATCCACATATCTATCTATCTATCTCATATCAATCTATCTACTATCTATCCCATATCTATCTATCTAACTATCTCAGATCTATCTATCTATCACATACTATCAATCGATCTATCTATCCCATATCTATCTATCTATCTATCTATCTATCTATCTCATATCATCTATCTCATATCTATCTATCCTAACTCATGATCTATCTACTATCTCATAACTATCTACTATCTATCTAATCTATCTATCGTATCAATCTATCTGTCTCATATCTATCTATCATATCTATCTATCTATCTATCCCATAATCTATCAATCCATGTATCTATCCTATATTCTATCTCATATCTATCTATCTTATCTCAATATCTATCTATCTATCTCATATCTTCTAATCTATCTATCTATCTATCTATTCTATCTCATATCCATCTATCTATCTCATATCCATCTATCTATCTCATATCTATCTATCTCATATCCATCTATCTATCTCACATCTATCTATCTATCTATCTCACATCTACCTATCTATCTCACATCTATCTATCTATCTATCTCATATCTATCTATCTGTCTCACATCTATCTATCTATCTCACATCTATCTATCAACAAACATCTCACATCTACTATCTATCTCACATCTATCTATCTATCTCACATCTACAGATTATCTACTCACATCTATCTATCTATCTATTCTATCTATCTCACATCTATCTATCAATCCTACTCCCATCTATCTATCTATCTATCTAATCTCAGATCTATCTATCTATCTATCGCACATCTAACTAACTATCACCACATACCAATCAATCTAAACTATCCTATCAACACACATCGAATCAAACTCACTAATCTAACAAACTAACTCACATCAATCTAACAACTATCTAACTATCATACTATCAAACAACACAAACCCGTCTAACTAACAACTATACTCTCTATCTATCTATCAATCTAACAAACTCATATCTACTATCAAATCTCTCATATCTATCTATCTATCTAACCAAACAAACAATCAATCTCACATCTATCTATCAATCAATCTCATATCTATCTATCAATCACTCATATTAACTATCTAACTCTCAATTCTATCTATCTATCTCATATCTTAACTCTCTATCTATCCCATTCTATCTATCTATCTAACTATACTATCAATCTCACTCATACAATCTATCTATCTAATCAATCTATCTATCTATCAATCACTATCTTCTCTCATATCTATCAATCTCTCATATCTATCTAATATCTATCTATTCTCATATCTATCTATCTATCTTCTATCTAACAATCTTCATCTTCTATTTGTCTATATAATCTTAGTGGTGCCCTTTGACTGACCGTATGACAGCTGTATTCTATGGCACTCACTTGACCACTCTCAGTCATGTCCCAGGTCAGGAGGTTTCACATCTGGGATATATCCCATGGATAGAAGTCCACTATTGCTCCTCTCTGCCCGTCCCCCATTGCATTTCCAGGGGCTGATATCTGCTCTATCCTCTACTGTATTCAGAACTAATCTCTGTTTATCTCCTACAGGTAAGGCCCGGAGGCTGAAACAAGCAAAAGAGGAGGCCCAAGTGGAGATAGAACAATATCGGATAGAAAGGGAGAGGGAATTCCAGAGCCAGCAACGCACCGTATGTAGATGGACCTGATTGTGCAGCTTGTGTATGTTCAGTACATGTAGTGGGGTGAAATAAGAAATGAGTCCATGTTTTCTGTGGGCAAATATTCCATAGTTTTACTATTCTTATAGCACAGTAATGCTTTCTACTGTAGTAGTCAGGCCTGTTCTGATACAAGACATTATCTTGTTGGCTTTAGCTGCAGCAGTCTGGCATTGAGTGCTAAAGTTCTCTCACTTCTCATTTGCCCAGTGGGGATGGATTCAGGGTATAACTGGCCTGCAAAGCTTCAATCCCAGAGTGTAACTCCTAAATGTGCTTACATTGAATCTTACCAGTTTTACTAAAAGTTCAGCCAATTTATCCAGAGCCTGCCTTCCCCCAATGGCCAGCTACGACATTTGTCAGGAACAATTATTTTTCTATATTATTAGGTGAAGCATCTAAATTATTTCCATATTTGGAGTCGGCAAGGAACTTTTCCTCATGTTTGGGGCATTTGGCCTCTGCCTCATAGGGGTTTTTGCCTTCTTCTGGATCAACACTGTAGAGTTATAGGTTGGACTCAATGGACCTGTGTCCTTTCCAACCTTATTTACTATGTTATCTGCAGGGAATCACCCTTGTCTACATCCTTGCCCTACAACCAGGCCTTACATGGGAAGTAGCTTGACTAACTATTGTCTTCTGTTGTTGACCTATTGTCAACTATTGTCTTCTCGCATTGGACAACAATGTGCAACCATTGATAAAGGTCACGGATTGACATTTCTGCTAAATGAGTCATTCGCTCTAGTAACGTCACAGTCACATCATCCTAATATCCAAAAGTGTTGTAAACTGAGACATCCCCTCCCCTTGTTCTGGTCACACCTAGTTTCTCTACATCTCTAATTTTTCCCGGCCACATTGTTGGCCAGAAATAAGGTTACATCAAGTTGGCTCCAAGCCCTTCCTTGATGGGTCGCGTGAACATACTATGGGTTCCTCTCTCTGTGGACACACGTATGGTAGCACACAAGGGCTAAGTAGTCCTTCTTTCCAACAAAGGGGCCGACAAATGCCAGATCCTTCTGCAAAGAGTCAACTTATGCCACGTTCCTGATTCCGGGCTCTTAAAGTAGAGAATCCTTTCCATGGTTGGTGATCTTGTGACTGCAGCTGGATAGGGCCATAGCTTTTTTTCCATATTTGGAGTTGGGAAGGATTTTTTCCTTGTGTATGGGGCATTTCCACATTTCCATATTTGGAGTCGGCAAGGAATTTCCTCAAGTTTGGGGCATTTGCCTCTGTGCCCTCATAGGGGTTTTTGCTTCTTTTCTGGAACAATCACTGTAAGTTATAGGTTAGCCTCAATTGACCTGTGTCCTTTCCAACCTTATTTACTTGTTATCTGAGCAGGTAATCACCCTTGTCTTACATCCTTTGCCCCTACAACCATCCTTACATGGGAAGTAGCTTGACTAACTATTGTCTTCTGTTGTTGACCTATTGTCAACTATTGTCTTCTCGCATTGGACGACAATGTGCAACCATTTATAAAGGTCACGGATTGACATTTCTGGTAAATGAGTCATGCGACTCTAGTAACGTCACAGTCGCATCATCCTAATACCCCGATAAGTGTTTGTAAACTGAACTATCCCTCCCCCTTTGGTTCTGGTCCAAAGCGAACGCTACCACCTAGATCGTCTCTAACATCTCTAATTTTTACCACCGTCCAACAATTGTTGGCCAGAAATAAGGTTACATCAAGTTGGCTCCAAGCCCTTCCTTGATGGGTCGCGTGAACATACTATGGGTTCCTCTCTCTGTGGACACACGTATGGTAGCACACAAGGGTTAAGTAGCCCTTATTTCCAACAGAGGGGGCTGACAAATGCCAGATCCTTCTGCAAAGAGTCAACTTATGTCACGTTCCTGATTCCGGGCTCTTAAAGTAGAGAATCCTTTCCATGGTTGGTGATCTTGTGACTGCAGCTGGATAGGGCCATAGCTTTTTTTCCATATTTGGAGTTGGGAAGGAACTTTTCCTTGTGTATGGGGCATTTGGCCTCCGCCTCATAGGGGTTTTTGCCTTCTTCTGGATCAACACTGTAGGGTTATAGGTTGGACTCAATGGACCTTTGTACCTTTCCCAACCATTATTTACCTATGTTTATCTGCAGGGAATCACCCTTGTCTACATCCTCGCCCTACAACCAGGCCTCACATGGGAAGTAGCTTGACTCACTATTGTCTTCTCGCATTGGACAACAATGTGCAACCATTTATAAAGGTCACAGATTGACATTTCTGGTAAACGAGTCATGCGACTCTAGTTACCTCACAACTCACAACAACATCATCTTAATATCCAAAAGTGTTGTAAACTGAGACATCCCCTCCCCTTGTTCTGGTCACACCCAGCTTCTCTACATCTCTAATTTTTCCCGGCCACATAATTGTTCAGAAATAAGGTTTTTACAACATCAAGTTGGCTCCAAGCCCTTCCTTGATCGGTAGTGTGAACATACTATGGGTTCCTCTCTCTGTGGACACACGTATGGTAGCACACAAGGGTTAAGTAGCCCTTCTTTCCAACAAAGGGGCCGACAAATGCCAGATCCTTCTGCAAAGAGTCAACTTATGTCACGTTCCTGATTCCGGGCTCTTAAAGTAGAGAATCCTTTCCATGGTTGGTGATCTTGGGACTGCGGCTGGATAGGGCCATAGCTTTTTTAAATTTTGTTTTAACAAAATCATGTTTATTGCAAAAGAATATCAGAAATGACAAGACATCATATTTGAAAATACAGATTATGTCACAGACGATCAGTCAAACAAATTATCATTGCATTAGACCTGACAAATGTACAAAATGTGAGATTGTGTCAAATTTATTTACGGTAAAGGAAAGTTAAAAACAGGCAGTAACCCCAGAAAGATGATAATGCAATAAACATTCAGGATTAAACGATAAAACAGCATCTGTGTCTTCAGTATACAGTATAGTCGGGAGTACACATACACCTCTCACATTTTGTAAATATTGTATTATATCTTTTCATGGAACAACATTGAAGATCTGACACTTTGATACAAAGTAAAGTAGTCATTGTACAGCTTGTATAACAGGGTAAATTAGTTGCGCCCTCAAAATAACTCAACAAACAGCCCAGGGGCGTAACTAGAGAAGCCTGGGCCCCATAGCAAACTTTTGGATGGGGCCACCTACCCCGCCCCCCAACTGCTCCCAGAACATTTACCGGTGCCTGTTAATAATAGTCATGCAGTTACTAGATAATCAAGAAGCAAATACCTCACCCCACATATCACCATCATATTGCTACCAAACAGATCCCACTATACCGAGACCAACATTACCAATAACACTACTACATATGGACCTGATTATGCCGCCAGAACATGACCACAAATTACCACCACATAATGATTGAATAATACCACTATACTATTACTGAATGAAGTTCAGTATGCAAAGACCACTATTACCACCATACAGTGACCATAAAGTGGTAGGTACCAGTGTACACAAGCTCTGCAGACGGTATATTACCTCCATATAGTGACCACATAGTGGTAGGCTTGCAGACTGTTTACAACCTCCATACAGTGACCATATAGTGGTAGCTACCAGTGTACACAGTCACTGCAGACTAAATATTACCACCATATAGTGACCGTATAATGATAGATAACAGTGTACACAGGCTATGCAGATAGTATATTACCTCCATACAGTGACCATATAGTAGTAGATACTAGTGTACACAGGCTCTGCAGACTGTATATTACCTCCATACAGTGACCATATAGTGGTAAATACCAGTTGTACACAGGCTCTGCAGACTGTATATTACCTCCATACACTGACCACATAGTGGTAGGCTTGCAGACTGTTTATAACCTCCATACAGTGACCATATAGTGGTAGCTACCAGTGTACACAGTCACTGCAGACTAAATATTACCACCATATAGTGACCGTATAATGATAGATAGTGTACACAGGCTATGCAGATAGTATATTACCTCCATACAGTGACCATATAGTGGTAGATACTAGTGTACACAGGCTCTGCAGACTGTATATTACCTCCATACAGTGGCCATATAGTGGTAGATACTAGTGTACACAGGCTCTGCAGACTGTCTGTTACCGCCATGTAATGACCATATAGTGGTAAATCCAAAATTAATTCAGATCCCCAAAGTAACAAAGACCTCAGGACCTCCCAGACACAGCCCCCAATACAATTCAGCCCCCCAATATAATACAAGACCCGACAGATACAACCCCCCAATATAATACACCACCCAAAAAAAGATTCCTCCCCAGGCACAGTCCCCCAATATAAGATAGACCCCCCTAGACTCAGCCCCCCAATAAAATACTGCTCCCAACAAGGCACAGCACTCTTCTTATCTAATATAGATCCCACTGACACAGCCCCAAATATAATACAGTCCCTCCAAGACACAGCCCCGTCCTTATATAATATTGATCCACCCAGACACAGCCCCCAATATAATACAGTCCCCAAGACACAGCCGCTTTTTATATAATACAGCCCTCAAAGACACAGCCCCCTTCTTATACAATTCAGACCCCCAGACACGGACCCCCAATCTAATACAGCCCCCCAAGACACAGCCCCTCCTTAAATAATATAGACTCCCTAGACACAGCCCACAATATAATACAGCCCCTGACACAGCCCCCAACACAGTCCCCACATGATTAAAAATACACCCCCACCTTATATAAAATAGACCCCCCCCCCCAGACACAGCCCCCCAATATAATACAGGCTCCCGACACAGCCCGCCAATATAATACAGGACCTCCAAGACCCAACTCTCCCCCTTATATAATACAGCCCTCCCAAGTGACATCCCCCTCCTTATATAATATAGATGCCCCAGACACATCCCCCCAATATAATACAGCCCCCAAGACACCATTCTCTCATTATGTAACATAGACCTCCCAGACACAGCCCCCTCCTTGTATAATATAACCCCCCCCCAAGACACAACCCCCCAATATAATACAGATCTCCCCTCAGACCAATTCCCCCCTTGCCTGTTACCCACCTCCTCAAAGTAAAACAGACCCCCAGGCACAGACACTGAGAATAACTTCCCACAGTGAACTTTGAGGTGGAGTTCAGGGAGCTGGAGGAGGCGCGGGCGCTGCCAGCATCAATACAAGTACAGGAGACTTCAGTCAGGAGATGACCCTGAGGGCTCCTGGACATAAAGCTGGAGCAGACATTAGGCAGCATGGTGCGCTCACTGTTCAGGAGCTTCTTGGGCTGTTGATGTGTAGTTAAGCCGCCCAGCGTGCACGCCGCATTGTAAACAAACCGCTATAAAGTGAACCACTCCTGCCTCTGAACGCTTGGTACAGGGGAACCAGGTGTTCTGACGCAGGATGCGGCGGCCGGGCCCCCTGTGGCGGCGGACCCCATAGCAGTCGCTACGGCTGATACCCTGGTAGTTCTGCCATTGACACAGCCATCATTGTCTAAACCACTGGCAACAATGGTGAGCACACCCCTTACTGACAACAGAAATGAGTGAAAATGGAGAAATTGTGCCCAAAGTGTCAGTATTTTGTGTGGCCGCCATTATTTTCCAGCACTGCCTTAACTCTCTTGGGCATGGAGGTCACTAGAGCTTCACAGGTTGCAGCCACTGGAATCCTCTTCCCTCCTCCATGACGACATCACGGAGCTGGTGGATGTTAGAGACCTTGCGCTCCTCCACCTTCTGTTTGAGGGCACTCCACAGATGCTCAGTAAGGTTTAGGTCTGGAAACATGCTTGGCCAGTCCAGCACCTTTACCCTCATTTTCTGTAGGCAGTGGTCGTCTTGGAGGTGTTTGGGGTCGTTATAATGTTGGAATACTGCCCTGTGGCCCATAACGGAGGGGATCATGCTCTGCTTCAGTATGTCACAGTAAATGTGGGCATTCATGGTTTCCACAATGAACTGTACCTCCCCACAGCTGGCAGCACTCATGCAGCCCCAAACCATGACACTCCCACCACCATGCTTGACTGTAGGCAAAACACACTTGTCTTTGTACTCCTCACCTAGATGTCTCCACATACATTAGACACCATCTGAACCAAATAAGCTTATCTTGGTCTCATCAGAGCACAGGCGATGGTTCCAGTAATCCATGTCCTTACTCTGCTTGTCTTCAGCTAACTGTTTATGTGCTTTCTTGTGCATCATCTTTAGAAGAGGCTTCCTTCTGGGACAACAGCCATGCAGACATTTGATGCAGTGAGTGGCGTATGGTCTGAGCACTGACAGGCTAATCCTGTGCCCCTGTAACCTCTGCAGCAATCCTGGCAGCACTCACCTCTGAAAATGACTCTGAGTATGTGCACTCAACTTCTTTGGATGACCTAGACGAGGCCTGTTCTGAGTAGAACATATCTTGTTAAACTTTTGCATGGTCCTGGCCACTGTGCTGCAGCTCAGTGTCAGGGTGTTGGCATCTTCTTATAGCCTCGGCCATCTTAATGTAGAGCAACAATTCTGTTTTTCAGACCCTCAGGCGGTTCCTTGCCATGAGGAGCCATGCTGAACTTCCAGTGACCATTATGAGAGTGTGAGAGTGATAACACCAAATGTAACACACCTGCTCCCCATTCACACCTGAGGTCTTGTAACACTAACAAGTCACATGACATTGTGGAGGGAAAATAACAAATTGGGCCCAATTTGCCCATTTTCACTAGTGGTGTACTCACTGTTGTTGCCAGCAGTTTAGATATTGATGGCTGTGTTGAGCTATTTTGAGGGCATTACATTTACACTGTGATACAAGCTGCACATTGACTACTTTACATTGTATCAAGGTGTCATCTTTAGTGCTGTCCCATGAAAAGATAGAATACAATATTTACAAACATGTGAGGGGTGTACTTACTTGTGAGATACTGTATGAGCATTGAATTTCTTGCAAGGGTTATATCAAGTATTGCGAGAGGAGGAACTCAAGCAGCATTAATGAGGGGAGATCCTCTCAACACAGTCAAGTGTGGCAAGGACGAGATAAGGTGTCCTGCACTATAAAACTCAAAGGCCAACCATTATACCTAAAAGGAGTCAGGCCATTTCTTCCAAATTTTAGAGAATTTATCAGCAAAACCACATTGATGACAAATGTATTTCTCAAAAGGGAGAGTGACATTAAAGGGATTTTCTCACCCTGCAATTTCACAGCCACAGCCAGCTTCAGATTCTCACTTCCTGGTCAGGCTGTGGGCGGTTCTATAGCTGTGATTGACACCTCAGCTCTGCTGTTCCTGGCTATTCCTGTTACACTGATAATGAGTTCAAGAGTTTTATAAAGTGTATTGCACAGGCTGCAGGGCTCTAAAAAGTGTTTACTTAGGTAAATGAGAAGCTTTCAAAGTCTTTTACTAGAGATAAGACTCTGCAGTAGGTGACTCACCAGCTTAGAGCAATGAGAGGTAGAAGAGAGCAGGGAGAAGTGGAGGAGAGATAGTCATAACTAAAAACGTGTGCGCTCTAAGAGGAGATAAAATCTTCTTTATCTCCGGACCAAAGAAAAATCAACAAAGCAGAGTATTGAGAAAAAAGTCTTCAATTAGCTGTCCCTACATGTTAAAAGCTAATTGTAGTAAGAAAACCTCTTTGACTGAATGAATCCATTCTTGCATCGTGGGCGTACGATTAGACTTCCAATGACAAGCAATTGTTTTCCAATAATAAATATGAGTTCAATCAGGTAAAGAGGGGTCATTTTCAGGGTCATCAGACACCGGACAACCCATCTTGTTATTGAGAAACTTCAGCACCTGATATCAAAATCCCCGCATTTTTGGACAAGACGGAAGAAGACAAAAAAAAAAAAAAAGGTGTCAGGAGAGTTTAGACATTTCGGATTTTCATCAGGAAACTCAGGACCAAATGTATGCAGACGACCAGTGGTAGAATATGTCCAATATAACATGTACAACTGAGTGGCCATATTTTGGGGACCCCAGTCTACAAGTTTCCGAGGACTGGGGCCTTTGTTCCTCATAGATACTTCCCACATTCTTCTCTGAAGTGGACTGTCTCGTCGCAAGCCCTCGTGAAGCAGGAGAGATCAGAAGGTGTGGTAAAGGGAATTCCTGAAATTCTATTAGGTCAGCTGGGAACTGAGTCTTCAGCGCCTCTCTTAGCTTTAAGTACGCCAGTATCGTTCTGCTCTGCACTGATATGGGGCAAAGCCCCAAAACAGCGCTGCATGCAGATGGCTGATACTAGCTTGGCTAATATCCCTTTTGCTTTCTCAAGACTCAGTGGGTCAAAAGAAAATTGAGGATTTGTTACATCCAATAGAGGGCGCTTGAGCTTCTCAGCTCCTTTCCCATAATGCCTTGTGATATGCAGATGCTTAGTAGAGGGCAAAGAGGCCATTCAAAACTCTACACATCGTAAGGTGCTCTCCCCAAGGAGAGATGTTCCCCCCTCTGTAAGTACGGAGACAAGCAGGAGTTAGAAATACTCAGAGGCCAAGGGCTGAAATGTCTTAAGTACACCCGCATCATATAATTGAGAAGGATCCACAAAACCCTTCTGTTTCCAAAAGGATGTATACCGAGAATGAAGCTCAGGTAATCGGTATTACCCCACAGTGGGGCATATTCATCCACCCCAGGGGTGTAATACAAATTTATAGCTTGTTGCCATATTAACAAACTCTGCCGAAAAGTTGGTGAACCCGTGATGCAATTTGGAAGATTGGACTGTGAATGGAGCACATGGAGGGGAAGAGTATGAGAAGAGCCCCCAGGTGTAATAAGGAATTCCATGACCCTCAGGCAATCAGAATGATTCCACCTACCCAAATGTGATAGCTGAGCGGCCCCCATATCCCAAGGATGTAGCAGAACATGCAAGGTGAGGAGAGCCCTGCCCTTATTCCCAATGAAGGAAATTGGCAGCGACGTAAGTTTCTGAAAGACAGGCGAGTTAAATGGGTTGTATCGCTACAAAGATTAGCTTTTAAGATGTAGGGAACACTAAATGAAGACGTTTTCCACATATATTGCTTTGTTCAGTTTTTTTAGTTAAGGCGCTACAAGTGATTTTATCACCTTCTGTGCTCTCTCTGGTTCCCCAAGTGACTGACCTGTGTACATCTCCCCCCTGCTGTTTGTTCTATCTGATAGCAGGGAGTGAAGTCATCACACAGGTCATGCAGTGTGAGAGCTTGTGTGTTATCTGATCTTTCAGACAAAGGACAGTAATTACTACTGTTTACTTTAGCACAGCAGCTTCTCCAGACCTCTGGTCTAATAAACATAATAAACAGAGAAGTCTAAATACACATATGCTTATTACAGACAGGAAGTGACAGATCAAAGCAGCATTTTTTCATACATGCATCCTATGAAATTATGAGATGAGACAACCCCTTTAAGATACATTGGGGCCTATGGAAGGGCATACAATATTTAGGCAAATAGAACCATTTTAACTAGGCTCATCTGGACCATTAACGACAGTGGAAGCTTAGTCCACCCACTTATGTTAGCCCAATAATGGGCTAACGTTTAGAGCTTGGTATTCTAATGGGTTACTAGAAATGGTAACTCCCAGATACGTACACTGTGAGGACCACCTGAGCGAAAGGGTGGCAGCGCGTTCAGAGTTTACAAAGACTTCGATAGGCAGGGCTGCCATCAGAAATTTCAGGGCCCCAGACAGCTGAAACGTCTGGGGCCCCACCGTCAACCACGCCCCCATTGCCCCGCCCACTCAACAGTCACCCAACCCGAGAAAAAAAATGCAATTGTGCCATTATTTTTGAATTTCACAGTTTATCAATAATGTGCGGGTGAGTACGTAGACAAGTGCCAGAAAATACCGCCACATGATTACCACATGATCACCACTATTATGTTACTGACCAAACCCGTATCCCCAGACCAATATGGCAAATAACAATATACTAAGACCATATAATACCGCCGCATATCACTACCATAACAGTACTGAACAATACCACCGTACTGTGAATATAATTCAATAAGACCGATATTACAGGGGTATTATAGGGATAGATACAGGTGCACACAGTGCAGATACATTTAGTGACTCACAGGTGACGTCTCGTCTGACCAGTCGTTCACTTTCCCTTCTCTTCTCCATTCGATCCAGACTAGATGACTCCTCCCAGCTTAAGAGGGCCCCGCACAGCTGGGGCCCGAGGTTGGGGGGGCGCTGGCGCGGGGGCTTTAGAGGGACCCCGCACAGCTAGGGTCCAGGGAAGAGGGGCGCTGGCGCAGGGGCTTTAGAGGGACCCCGCACAGCTAGGGTCCAGGGAAGAGGGGCGCTGGCGCAGGGGCTTTCGAGGGGCCCCACACCGCTGGTGCCTGGGTGGAGCGATGGGGGGCCCCTGGGGTTTCTGTGTGGGGCGCTGGGGCGGGGTGGGCTTCAGAGAGGCCCCACACAGCTGGGTCAGGTGGGGCACTAGGGCAGGTGGGGGGCTTCAGAGGGGCCCCAGGGGGAGGTACCCGACACAGCTGGGTCAGGTGGGGGCACTAGGGCAGGTGGGGGGCTTCAGAGGGGCCCCAGGGGGAGGTACCCGACACAGCTGGGTCAGGTGGGGGCACTAGGGCAGGTGGGGGGCTTCAGAGGGGCCCCAGGGGGAGGTACCCGACACAGCTGGGTCGGGTGGGGCACTAGGGCAGGTGGGGGGCTTCAGAGGGGCCCCAGGGGGAGGTGCCCGACACAGCTGGGTCAGGTGGGGGCACTAGGGCAGGTGGGGGGCTTCAGAGGGGCGATCCCCTCACAGGACAAGCAGAAGAGTCTGAAGTGAGTGAGACGCTGCTGCAGCTTTGTTCATGTATTGAGCGCTCCACGGGCCCCCCTCCTCATACTCTGAGCCGCACAGGCCCCAGCGGACGGTCAGCAGTGCCGCGGGGCCCGTGTTCTGGCTCAGGAAGTTAGTTTGTGAAACAAGAGGGTCTGCTTGCAGCGGGTCCCTTGTTTCACCAGGCCCTGTACCCCCTGTATGGTGGCCCTGTCTATAGGCAGAATACAGGATTTATCTATGGGTACTCACAGACCAGAGTATTGGCCAAAGTGCTCAACCACCACGTGTGCTCTTGGGAGTAAAGTGTCAGGGTCTTGCAAATACAATAAAGCATTGTCGGTATAAAGACTTAGGGCGACATGTCCCACTAGGACGGCGCCATTTTTTTGGGTGTATTTTGCGCCAAAAGACTGCTGATGCCCTATTTTCTATATAAATGAACTGTAGTGCACCACAACTCGGCGCTAAGATAGAAGGACATGTCTGATCTGGGATAGTAAGTGAATGCTGAGAGGCAGGAGATACCTCTCTATGGGGCGGTGTGGTTACTTTTAGTATAAGTTACTACGGTGGTTATTTTTTGGGAAGTAATGGTTGATAATCTCTGGTGAAAACCTGTGCTGAACACCCCTCCTCAGGGGTACTACTGTATAGTGTTATTAAAGGGGTTTTGCCACGATGTAATGTTGACGTGGGAACCTCCAAAATGGGTATTTAATCACTTTTCTAAATATATGTGATTACAATAATTGAAGCATGAGAGAGCTACAGGCTGCCTTTCCTGCCCTTAGTTACTTAAAAGCTTCTATTAGATACGACCAGGCAGAGTGACAGGAGCTGCTGGCCGGGGCTTGAGGCAGAACACACTTCTTATCTGATGAGAGGGAGCTGAAGAAGCTTTCAAGGCACTGGGTAGAAATATGTTGTGTTTTGTATACAGAATCCACTAGTTGTAGTGTGATTATCTGAGTAGATCCCTGCTTTATCTGATGACAGGAAACATGAAGGAGCTTTCAAGAGGCTGAAGGAGCTTTCAAGGCACCAGGTAGAAATATGTTTTGTTTTGTATACAGAATCCACTAGTTGTAGTGTGATTATCTGAGTAGATCCCTGCTTTATCTGATGACAGGGAACATGAAGCAGCTTTCAAGAGGCTGAAGGAGCTTTTAAGCTGCTGTGGAGAAAAGGTGTTGTCTTTAGTATACAGAATCCACTAGTTGTAGTGTGATCATTTGAGTGAACATTGCACACGATCCCTTATGCATGGCTCTGTGCTCTGACCAGCTCTCTCTTTCTCAGCTCAGCCATGGCTTGTTTACTTTTGCTTCTTATCAGATAAGGCACCTCCTGGCAAAACCCCTTTAAGGACAGGTTGGACAATTGGCCCAAAGCTTATGTAAGATAAATCAAGCCTAGACCGCTCTATCTTGGGTGGTAAAACCTGGCATCATAATACGAAGGGGAGTATATTGATCCTTGCTATGATCTCTTGTACATTATCAAATGTCTTGCACCTTATGTATGTTCTGATTGACATCTTGCATACAGGCCTTGGGCACCCAGGGGGACCTGTCCTCTGAGATTGAGGCCCGAACCCGGCAGACGCTCCAGATGGTCCACAACAGTCATGGGAAGAATAAAGAGCTCGTGATGAGGAGACTACTGAGCCTGGTGTGTAACGTAAAACCCGAGCTGCACCCCAACTATCGCTTCACCAACTGCTGAGTGTCCCGTCTATACCCCCCTGTGCCCGTGTGTATGTGGCGTGTGTGTCCAAGTCATGTTCAGCAGGAAAGGCTCGGCATCTTTGTGGTTGCATCTTAGAAGACATCTTATACCCGGGCGATGCTGCTGTGAGGTGTGGAGCACCGGAGCCCCTCTGTTGCTGCTGTATCTTTACCCATAATTCTCTCTGTAATTTATTGTAAGAAGAACAATAAAGTCACAACTTGTCTGGTAAATCTGTGTTGGTGGTAAATGTACTCAAGAAAGGCTTCTGGATGAGCGGATCCCAATATTGGAAGGGTCTGTCCCTATTTTGACAGAGAAAATATAAGTAAATGGGTTCACAATTGGCTCAGTAGTGATCGGAAACAGAGGATGGTTATAAGTGGAACATGCTCTGATTGGGTCACCGCTGCTAGTGGGGTATTACAGGGGTCAGTATTGGAAGGGTTACAGATACTAGTGGGGTATTACAGGGGTCAGTATTGGAAGGGTTACAGATACTAGTGGGGTACCACGGGGGTCAGTATTGGTGGGGTTACAGATACTAGTAGGGTACCACAGGGGTCAATATCAGAGGGGTTACAGATACTAGTGGGGTACCACAGGGTTCAATATCGGAGGGGGTAACAGTTACTAGTGGGATATTACAGGGGTCAGTATTGGAGGGGTTACAGATACTAGTGGGGTACCACGGGGGTCAGTATTGGAAGGGTTACAGATACTAGTGGCATATTACAGGGGTCAGTATTGGAGGGGTTACAGATACTAGTGGGGTACCACAGGGGTCAGTATTGGAGGGGTTCCAGATACTAGTGGGATATTACAGGGGTCAGTATTGGAGGGGTTACAGATACTAGTGGGGTACCACAGGGGTCAGTATTGGAGGGGTTCCAGATACTAGTGGGATATTACAGGGGTCAGTATTGGAGGGGTTACAGATACTAGTGGGGTACCACAGGGGTCAGTATTGGTGGGGTTACAGATACTAGTAGGGTACCACAGGGGTCAATATCAGAGGGGTTACAGATACTAGTGGGGTATCACAGGGGTCAGTATTGGAGGGGTTACAGTTACTAGTGGGGACCACAGGGGTCTGTACTGGAGGGGTTACAGTTACTAGTGGGGTATCACAGGGGTCAGTATTGGAGGGGTTACAGTTACTAGTGGGGTACCACAGGGATCAGTATTGAAGGGGTAACAGATACGAGTGGGGTACCACAGGGGTCAATATCAGAGGGGTTACAGATACTAGTGGGGTACCACAGGGTTCAATATCGGAGGGGGTAACAGTTACTAGTGGGATATTACAGGGGTCAGTATTACAAGGGTCAGTATTGGAGGGGTTACAGATACTAGTGGCGTATTACAGGGGTCAGTGTTGGAGGGGGTCACAGTTACTAGTGGGATATTACAGGGATCAGTATTTGGTGGGTTACAGATACTAGTGGTGTACCACAGGGGTTAGTATTGGAGGGGTTACATATACTAGTGGGGTACCACAGGGGTTAGTATTGGTGATGTCACAGTTACTGGTGGGGGAACCACAGGGGTCAGTATTGGAGTGGTCACAGTTACTGGTGGGGGAACCACAGGGGTTAGTATTGGAGGGGTCACAGTTACTAGTGGAGGACCACAGGGGTCAGGGGTCCTTCTTGAAACAGAAGGAGAAAGATACAGGAAAAGTCCTTAAAGAAGGTCCAAAGACCTCTCTTGTCTTATGATCTCACTGCTAAGGGTCTGTAATAATGGTAGATAGTCCAGGGGCAGACACAGAAGATAGAGGGTCCACATGCAACAACATAGGGTCTTTACTCTCCAATAGCTTATTATACAGCTGCCCATCATGGTATTCTATAAGAGTTAATTCCCTAAATGAAATAATCATCAGTTAGACTCTGTTTTAAGCCATTACCATCATATGATGTATGAGTATATCATAATACATGGCAAGGAGACCTCAATTCAGGTGGGAACCTACACATGCACCTATACATTTATTTTTCAAAATGGATGTGCTGACCATATTTTGTTTTTGGACGCTTTGCATGGGGTAGAGGCTGGCCACCATCATGGTTTTTACACTCCACCCATCTGCACAAGAATCAACTTCACTTGTAGACCCCAAGAATTTACTCCACTGGTGGGCCCCAAGTATTAACTCCACTGGTGAGCCCCAAGTATTAACTCCACTGGTGAGCCCCAGGAATTAACTCCACTGGTGGACCCCAAGTATTAACTCTACTGGTGGGCCCCAGGAATCAGCTCCACTGGTGGGCCCCAAGAATCAACTCCACTGGTGGGCCCCAAGAATCAACTCCACTGGTGGGCCCCAGGAATCATCTCCACTGGTGGGCCCCAAGAATCACCTCCACTGGTGGAACCCAAGAAGCAGGTCCAATGGTGGGCCCCAAGAATCAGCTCCAATGGTGGGCCACAAGAATCAACTCCACTGGTGGCCCCAAGTATTAACTCCACTGGTGGGCTCCAAGAATCAACTCCACTGGTGGAACCCAAGAATTAACTCCACTGGTGAAACCCAAGAAGCAGCTCCAATGGTGGGCCCCAAGAATCATCTCCACTGATGGCCTCAAGAATCAGCTCCACTGGTGGCCCCAAGAATCAACTCCACTGGTGGCCCTCAAGAATCAACTCCACTGGTGGCACCAAGAATCAACTCCACTAGTGAGCCCCAGGAATCAGCTGCACTGGTGGAACCCAAGAATCAGCTCCAATGGTGGGCTACAAGAATCAGCTCCACTGGTGGGCCCCAACAATCAACTCCACTGGTGGGGCCCAGGCACTCCACTCCCAGGCACTGATTGGGCCCCACCAGTTTAGTTGATTGTTGGGGGCACATGCACATTTGCTCTGTCTGCTCCTGACACATTGTGACAAGCTAGGACAGGAAAGCTATAAAGGTTGTAAGTATTTCCCTGTCACGAGAACTGTCTAGACTGGAGAGAGCTGTAAAAAACTCACAGTAATGAATAGTGCCGTACAGGAATGTTTCTATTCACTGACACCAAGCAAATATTTTGAAACCGCCGAATAATTAAAAAGTAAAGGGGTCACTCAAAACTAGTGGGTCTATGCACAGCAGCGTAGAAGGGCCACCTAGGAGAACCTGGGTGTCAAGGTTCGCTGTGATGGCCGTCACCCAACTTTCCCAGAGTCCGATATGGTTAAAATAAATGAATGGCAGCTATAGAGTATAACACAATAGAAGGCGATTTGGGTTTATAGTGACCTGGGGTTAGATACATCTGGAAGGTCCTCTAAAGGTGGAATGAGGAACCACACAAACTACAGAGTGGACATTGAAATTCCATGGATAAGACACGACAGAAGTTTCTCGCCTTCAATGAAAACTGAACTTAAAGGGGTTGTCTCACTACATTGATTCATCTACCTCAGTCCTGTTTTCTTGTTTTCATTTTGAATTCAGGGGCGTGTTTACTGGCTTTCCACTAGGCTGCAGTAGAGCCAGGTCTGTAGCTATAGCAACCAGCGCTGGCAGCCTATCATGAGAGATCAAACAGGTCTGTAGCTATAGCAACCAGTGCTGGCAGCCTATCAGGAGAGATCAAAAGCACTGTAGCTATATAGTGACCTGAGGAGCTGATGCAGCCCATACAAGAGGGGATATCTAGGAATAGGAAGGACACTGGTAATGGACACATATTGCAAAGTGACTTGTTTTTGGAAGATCTTTAACATAAAAAGCAGCGATTCTTGTAGTGAGACAACTTCTTTAAGGATTCTTGCTATGCGGGGAGTACAGACTGTTGTTCTCTGTTATCAGCTCTGGTTATAACACTGCTGCATTATCATAAGCGTCTGAGTCCAGGCTTTATGTTCCTCTAAAGAAAAGTCTGGCTGTTTGTTGAATTGGTCAAGCCTGCAGGGAATCCACCACACCTTGTGAGTAAGTACAGATGCTTCAGTGAGTACCATGTTTACACCCAGGCCCATCCCTGAGTTCCCATACCAATCATTCCTCGTGACAATGCCTTCAGGGAACCTTAGCTTTTGAAGATGCCGGGTGACGCCCCATAGACTTCAACAGAAAATCCGACTGTAAAGCCATGTTCACACGGCTTAAAATGGGCCGTATTTCGGTCCGTAATTACGTGCCGAAGTGCACCAATTACGGGCCGAAAACGGCCCATTCATTACGGTAATTCACAGTTCTCATAGAGAACTATGGATTACGTCTCCTCTCCCAGCCCGGCGAAGCCGCCGGGCGGGGAGATAATTGACATGTCACTTTCTAGCGGCGTATACGCGCCGCTAGCAGTGATTGTCTAGGGGCCGGCGAAGTGCCGGCCCCCTGCTTACTCCCCCGCTCCCCGCCCCCGTCCACACGGCGCAATTAAGCCGTGTGAACATAGCCTAAATCTTCCCCATAGACCTCAATAGAAAATCCGAGCTGTAGTCTACACAGCTTGGATTTTCTGAGGAAGGAATTAAAAACCGACGGTTTTGAAAAAATTTAGAACGTGTTGTATAATCCATCATAAAATGACAGATTATAATACTGTTTAATTGAATGAGGCGATCGAAAACCGCGGCAGAAAGCTGCAACAAAAACCAAGTGTGAAATACTGGTCGGATTCTGATTAGAATCCAACCAGTACTTTGTCCTTGCCGTGTAGATGTAGCCTAAGGCTATGTTCACACGGCTTATTTTGGGGTGCATTTCGCAGCGTACTGCGCTTAATACGCGGGGAAATGCGCCCCATATTTACGGTAATCCATAGCTCTCATAGAGAACTATGGATTACGCCTCCTCTCCCCACTCATACAATACAATTGCATTGTACGCGTGGGGAGATAAGGGACATGTCCATTATTTGCGGTTAATACACGCAACGAGTAATGCATGTCTATGGGGCCGGCGGGTGTACACACGTATTAGCACGAGCTCCCGAAACACATGATGTACTGCGGCGCGTACTGTACGTGCCGCAGTACATCGTGTGAACATACCCTAAAGCTAGGTCTACACAGCACAGATTTTTGGTCGGATTTTCGGCAAATTCAGTATTTAGGATGCGCCGAAAATCCAACAGTAGCCTGTGCTGAATAGACAGCAATAAAAAAAATCTGGGCTGTGACGGTTTTAAAATCCGGTGGCCAACAGCAAATCAGAAAACCGACCGCAGTTTTAGTGCAAATCAGCAACAAAAAAAACGTGGTCAATGTCAAAATGCGTTCAGATTTTGGACGGCGTTATAACATATGCTGTGTATACTTAGCTTAAGGCTGGTTATAAAAATCAAATTTCAAAATGCTGTACAAAATCAGATGGCATTTTGACATTTACATTCACTTAGAATATGCTGATCAGTTCTGGGCCCCAGTTTATAGAAGAGATGTAATGGAGCTGGAGAGAGTGCAAAGATGAGCAACCAAACTTATAAGGGGAATGGAGCATCTTAGTTATGAGGAGAGGTTAGAAGAATTAAACTTATTTAGTCCTGAGAAAAGACGGCTTCGGGGGGGACATGATTCATTTATATAAATATATAAATGGTCCCTACAAAAAGTATGTAGAGTAAATGGTCACGCACACCAGATCAATAATAAAGTTATAACCAGGGCACACCAAGGAATGATGCAAATAGTATACAAATGTATTTATACAGGGCAGAGGATCATTCCAATCACTAAACAAAGTAAATTAGTGTCAGGGACCTTCAAGTAACAAGATATGTCCCTTTCTCCGTAACCCTCAGCGGCTCCACAACAGGTCTCCAGCCCTGTATAAATACTTTCAATCAACGACATGGGCCATGTAAATTTTATAAAACTTCACAGTCTTTATTTCATATATTTAAAACCTTTTAGACAAAAGCATATCAAAAAAGTCGCGGCAATCCTTAAAGATATATATAATAGAAAGAGAGGGATACTTAGATTTTAGTTGCGGTAAGCACCGTTCAACATGAGTCCCGTAAATCCAGATCCAGCACTCACTATCAGCGATCAGTAGGAGACCGGGCAGTTCAGGCCTCACTTAGGCAGCGTTGTTTCGGGGCGGTCCCTCCCCTTTCTCACGCATGCTTGAGAAAGGGGGGGACCTCCCCAAATGTTTGAGAAAGGGGAGGGACCTCCCTGAATGCTTGAGAAAGGGAGGGACCTCCCCGAATGCTTGAGAAAGGGGAGGGACCTCCCCGAAACATCGCTGCCTAAGTGAGGCATGAACTGCCCGGTCTCCTACTGATCACTAACAACGCCCGTGTTCGGGCGATATCTCTGTTTGTCCTGAATCCTGGATTGAATGGTTTGTAGCACACAGGGCAAGTTGATACCAAATCTTCGATCGCTTACTCACAGTACACAAAAGTGATTGTGAATGCTGGATCCGGATGTACGGGACTCATGTTGAACGGTGCTTACCGCAACTAAAATTTAAGTATCCCTCTCTTTCTATTACATATATCTTTAAAGGGGTTTTGCCACGATGTAATGTTGACGTGGGATCCTCCAAAATGGGTATTTAATCACTTTTCTAAATATAGGTGTTTACAAAAATTGCAGCCTGAGAGAGCTACAGGCCGCCTTACCTGCCCTTAGTTACTTAAAAGCTTCTATTAGATACGACCAGGCAGAGTGACAGGAGCTGCTGGTTGGGCTTGCGCAGAGCGCACTTCTTATCTGATGAGAGGGAGCTGAAGAAGCTTTCAAGGCACCAGGTAGAAATATGTTGTCTTTTGTATACAGAATCCACTAGTAGTGTGATTATCTGAGTAGATCCCTGCTTTATCTGATGACAGAGAACATGAAGAAGCTTTCAGCTGCTGTGGAGAAAAGGTGTTGTCTTTTGTATACAGAATCCACTAGTTGTAGGTTGATTATTTCAGTGAACATTTCAAACAATCCCTTATGCACGGCTTTGTGCTCTGGCTGTGTCTCTCACTCTCTCAGCTCAGCCTTGGCTTGTTTACACTTGCTTCGTAGCAGATAAGGCACATCCTGGCAAAACCCCTTTAAGGATTGCCGCGACTTTTTTGATATGCTTTTGTCTAAAAGGTTTTAAATATATGGAATAAAGACTGTGAAGTTTTATCAAATTTACGTGGCCCATTTCGTTGATTGAAAGTATTAGTGTCAGGGAAACATACTGAACAAGTGCTTTACATAAACAAAGATGATTTTTATGAGACAAAAGGAATCATTGATGTCAGTATAGAACACGACGTTTTGGCAGAATACCTTTATCAAGTGACATCTGTATTGGAGAAAACATATCGGTATCAGTAACATGTTCAAACATGAGGGGTATGAGAACAAAAGAGAGGAATGAACAAGTGACACAGAGTAAGGAATAGGATATAAATATAATAATATATACATGTAATAGAGTAGTAAGTAACCAAAGTCGGATAAACATAGATGACACAGAGTATATAGTGAGGTATAAGTGTAATAGAACAGCAAACACACAGGGCCACATGTATGAAACCGTTTAGGTCTAAAACTCACTCTTTTGCCCATAGTAACCAAAAAAGTGAGTTTTAGACCTAAACCAGGGGCGTAGCTACAGGGGGTGCAGCGGTAGCAGTTGCTACTGGACCCTGCAGCCTGAGGGGGCCCAAAAGCCCTCCTGCCACATAAGAAAACATTAGTATTGTAAATGGCGCATGGTAACTGGGGGCCCCAGTTCACTTTTTGCACGAGGGCCCACAAGCATGAAGTAACGCCTCTAAACCGTTTCATACATGTGGCCCACAGAGTCTAGGATATGAATTCCAATCTTACCAGAATCCCCCCCTACAATGCTACAAGAGGGACAGAAATTTACGTGACCATCTTGTAAGAGCAGGCTTTGGTTCACTTTGCACGACCACTAGACAAACGACTCTAGCTACTCCGAAAAAGGGCACATTTCCCTGCTTGGGATATGCACAATGTTCATCTGTAACCAAAGGATCATTTTTCACTCGCCCACACACTGGACAGCGTTACCCAATTAAGGGATACTATACATGCCTCTCTAATTTCGTTGTTTACCTGTTGAAATGCCCACGTGGCCTTGCCTATGTGGGTCAAACCACACAGGCTGTTAAAAACCGGATATCCAAACACAAGTCCACAATACGATGCAAAGAGACTCTGCTTCCAATACCATTTTGCGAAACACAACCACCTCCCTTCCCAACTGAGGTTTCAGGTGATCGAGCAGATCTCAGCTCCACGCCGTGGTGGTTACCGTATTGCCGCCCTGCTAAAACGTGAACGCTTTTGGATACACACCTTACGTACTCTTGAACCTGACGGCTTAAATTGGGAATATGATATGAGATATTAACCCCTTAAAGCAGTGTTTCTCAACTCCAGTCCTCAAGACCCACCAACAGGTCATGTTTTCAGGATCTCCCACAGAATGCACTGACAGTAATTATATCACCTGTGCAGAATGCACTGACAATAATTATATCACCTGTGCAGAATGCACTGACAGTAATTATATCACCTGTGCAGAATGCACTGACAGTAATTATATCACCTGTGCAGAATGCACTGACCATAATTATATCACCTGTGCAGAATGCACTGACCATAATTATATCACCTGTGCAGAATGCACTGACAATAATTATATCACCTGTGCAGAATGCACTGACCATAATTATATCACCTGTGCAGAATGCACTGACAATAATTATATCACCTGTGCAGAATGAACTGACAATAATTATATCACCTGTGCAGAATGCACTGACCATAATTATATCACCTGTGCAGAATGCACTGACCATAATTATATCACCTGTGCAATACTGAGGAGATCCTGAAAACGTGACCTGTTGGTGGCCTTGAGGACTGGAGTTGAGAAACACTGCCTTAAAGAGGACCTATCACCTCCAGGGAAACCTCATGAAATAACAGGAGACTAAAATACAATAACTTTTCTAAATATGCTTCATTAGGGAAATCAAAGCATTTCACCTGTAATTTAGTTTTTAAAAATGCGCTAGCCCTTTAAGACAGCTCTGAAGTCGGGCCAAATCGGCACATGACAGTTTGATGGATCACTATGTGACAGCTGTGTTGCTCCTGAGCTGGAAGAGTCCATTGTGCAGGGGAGAGCCAGGAAGTCTACATCATGTGCACACTGATTTTCTCTTGGCTGCTATGTCTGTGATGGATATAACACTAGCTGGAGTGTAATGTAAATGCCTATAAACCCTGTCACACTATGTCCTCAGTGTGCTGTGCCTGTTGTACTGTATGTAGCAGCTATATCCTCAGCTCCCCTGGCTTTTATTTTGCGGGACAAGATGTACTTTCTAATGGTGTTATTCACTGTACTATAGAATATACTGGGAAACCGCAAAAAAATTCCAAGTGGGACAAATTGTGAAAAAAAACCGTATTTTTGCCATGTTTGCTTATATGGCGTTCAATCTTCAGTCAATACATTGTGTTATCTGTACTCTACAGGTTGATATGCATCCGTCAATACCAAACATGTAGGGTTTCCGGTATGTTTTGGTACCATAAAAAAAATTCCATTTTCTATTTTTGAAGTTTGTGACGCCATTTTGTGCGACCAATAACTTTTTTTATACTAACACCAATGGACGTCAGTGAGGGCGCACTTTTTGCGGGCTGAAGTGCACTTTTTATCGCTAGCAGTTTGGAATGCATGCGACTTTTTTGATCACTTTTATTCCATTTTTAAGTGACATAAAATGACCAAAAAACGCAAATTTGGCATTTGGAATTTTTTTCTTCTATGCTGTTCAGCCTATGTGATAAATGATGTTATATTTTTATAGATCTGACTTTTTTCGGATGCGGCGATACCAAATATGTGTACATTTTTTATTATTTTATTGTTTTTATTTGTAAAATGGGGAAAGGGGGGGTGATTTGAACTTTTAATACTTTTTTTGTGCTTTAAAACTTTTTTTTTTTTTTTTTTTTACTTTAACATTGAGTCCACCTATGGTGCTTGACCACTAGGTGGCGCGATTGTCAATACAGTCTAATGCATTGCATAGACAACGCATTAGACTGTACCAAGATGGCGGTTTCCCCACTTCCTGTCTGCAGACGGCCGTGGGGCAAACCAGGACATGGGAGTGACGGAAGCCTTAACAAAGGCTCCCCACTGCCATGTCCGGGTGTGGGATCGCTGCAGTTATGCTGCGGCGGCGCCGATCGCCCTGAAGAACGGTGCGCGGCACCGATCTTCATTCATTCAGACGCCGTGGCCATCTTTGCCGCGGCATATGAATGGTTAAACAGTGCGGCCGGGCGACGCTGCCCATTCGCGCTGTAACGGCCGGGTGTTAGCTGCGATCCCCCTGCAAGGCCCCTTAGTGACCCTGGGATGTACTCATATGTCCAGGGTCGTTAAGGGGTTAACTATATTTACACGTGTCTTTTTTCAACCGTACTAACTATGTAATTTCCTAGACCATGGTTCCGGTCGCTGATTTGCACTAAAGCTGCGGATTCGCTGTCCGCCCCATAAATTGGATGTACGGGAAATCGGTGTAGTGTATGAACACAAGACAGACTTTAGGCTGCTTGCTGTATTCCATCAAGCCCTGACACAGACTGATCTGAGCCGCTCCCTGCACCAGCCAGATATATACAATATTGTAATATTCTGCACCCAGCAACTTTCCAGCACGCTGCAATCCCTCTTCTCCTTGAAAAAGCAAATGACCATGAACAACAGATCAATAACAATAATTAACAGTATGAAAAATAATGGTTATGGAAAAAACACCAAGCACTTTAAACTGTCCATTCCCACAGTCTTTAAATGGAATGTGTCAAAAAATGAGTCATTGTTTAAGTGCCATTTTTATATTAAACACAATTTTTGGTTGTTTTTTTTTTTCATATCACTTTCAATATTTTTTAATAATTCTTAAAAGGGTTGTCTCACTACAAGGATTGCTGCTTTTTATGTGAAAGATCTTGCAAAAACAAGTCACTTTGCAATATGTGTCCATTAACAGTGTCCTCCCTATTCCTAGATATCCCCTCTTGTATGGGCTGCATCAGCTCCTCAGGTCTCTATAACTACAGACCTACAGACCTGTTTGATCTCTCCTGATAGGCTGCCAGCACTGGTTGCTATAGCTACAGACCTGGCTTCTACTGCAGCCTAGTGAAAGCCGGTAAACGCCCCTGAATTCTAAGTGAAACCAAGAAAACAGGGCTGAGGTAAGATGAATCAATGTAGTGAGACAACCCCTTTAAGTCTATCAGTTTTCACTTTGGCCTCTAGGCCTTGTTTGCACTGCTTTAACAGCAGTCAGAGAGATGCTTTACAGTAGCTTCATGCACATAGGAGACTTAAGACTGATTCAGTCCCAATCACTTTTATAGGAAAGTTTTCTGTGACCTGGGAAGAAATCAGTGTACAGGGAGGTGAAAGGGTGAACTGTGACTATCTCCTCTTGTGACTGGTGGATCCTGTGTTATCTATTCACACTTGTGTCTCCTTTCAGTTTGACCCTCTTTGTGCTGATAATGAACAGACAACTGAGAATCTTTCTGTACAGAACAGGAAGTGTCAGACAATTATAAGGCTTAGTGGCCAAAGTAAACACTGCAGGACTTAAGAATTATTAAAAAATATTGAAAGTGATATGGAAAATTAAAAAAAATATATAACCAAGCATTCTTAAAAAATGTGGTGAACATAAAAATATGAGTTAAACAAAGTCATTTTGGACGACATATTCCCTTTAAGGTAAGCCGGGGGATTTATTGCTCACTTTGCTCTTGGCAGTTCTGAGGTAGATGGTTTAGGGTTGGTGTAAGAATCACTTGAAGTACTACTGCAACTTTGCGCTGGTTCACAGTCCTCCAACACTTGGCTTTCTGAATCAACAAACTTCTTCACGAAGGATGAATTCTGCACTTTTATATCTCCATCCAAATCCTCTTGCACCACCTGAGTCCCCTTTTTTTCCTTCAAAGTATAAGGCTGAGGCTCAAAAAATGGAGACAGTTTGTTAGAACGATCATTCTGAAGCAAAACCTTATCTCCTTGTTTAAGGCCACAAGTTTGACAGTGGCGCCGATGGTTTGCGTATCGTTCGGCTCGGATCTTCCTTTCCTCATCCATTTCCCAGAAAATTTCCAAACCTGTAGGAGAAGAAGCCACAACATCGGGTAATTTTGTCCTGAATTTGCAACCACAAAGAAGTTCAGCAGGACTCACTCCAGTTATAGACGTTCAGCAGGACTCACTCCAGTTATAGAAGTTCAGCAGGACTCACTCCAGTTATAGAAGTTCAGCAGGACTCACTCCAGTTATAGAAGTTCAGCAGGACTCACTCCAGTTATAGAAGTTCAGCAGGACTCACTCCAGTTATAGAAGTTCAGCAGGACTCACTCCAGTTATAGACGTTCAGCAGGACTCACTCCAGTTATAGAAGTTCAGCAGGACTCACTCCAGTTATAGAAGTTCAGCAGGACTCACTCCAGTTATAGAAGTTCAGCAGGACTCACTCCAGTTATAGACGTTCAGCAGAAACTCACTCCAGTTATAGAAGTTCAGCAGGAATCACTCCATTTTATAGACGTTCAGCAGGACTCACTCCAGTTATAGACGTTCAGCAGGACTCACTCCTGATAGAGACGTTCAGCAGTACTCACTCCAGTTATAGAAGTTCAGCAGGACTCACTCCAGTTATAGACGTTCAGCAGGACTCACTCCAGTTATAGAAGTTCAGCCAGGACTCACTCCAGTTATAGAATTTCAGCAGGAAACTCACTCCAGTTTATAGAAGTTCGCGGGACTCACTCCAGTTATAGAAGTTCACCCAGGACTCACTCAGTTATAGAAGTTCAGCATGACTAACTCCAGTTGTAAAAGTTCAGCAGGACTTACTCCAGTTTAGAAGTTCAGCAGGACTCACTCCAGTTATAGAAGTTCAGCAGGACTCACTCCAGTTATAGAAGTTCAGCAGGACTCACTCCAGTTATAGAAGTTCAGCAGGACTCACTCCAGTTATAGAAGTTCAGCATGACTCACTCCAGTTGTAGAAGTTCAGCAGGACTTACTCCAGTTATAGAAGTTCAGCAGGACTCACTCCAGTTATAGAAGTTCAGCAGGACTTACTCCAGTTATAGAAGTTCAGCAGGACTCACTCCAGTTATAGAAGTTCAGCATGACCCTGGGCATCGCTTAATGCTTCCTGCTTTAACACAACCCCCCCCCCCCCCCCCCACCTAAACGTCCATAAATCCTGCTGCCTGCAGCCCACCCCAATCCCATCCCCTATTTTACCCAAAGATGACATGACCACCAATTCTTTGGATAATTTGGCCATAGCAGCCTTTTATTAACAATAAAAAACATACAGAAACATAAATAACAGTAAAAAACCAATACTTTAAAATATATATCAATATAACACTCTATAAAAACTCTCTCTATATATAAATCCATTAAAGTGCCAACATTTTAAACGTGGGGCTGAGGTCCTTGGGCCACAACACTAACACCCTGGTCTGGCGACCTGTTTTACTTATTCCACTCCTCTTACCCTCAGCCGTCACCCCCAGCTCGAGGGCACCAAAACAAAGCCGGCAACTACCAGCTTGTAATCCGGCTCCCAGAGACACCGCCCTGCTGAGCCTCCATACCTTCGCCAGACCAAAAACCAACCAAACTTATTGGGGACCATCACCATACCTGGCTCCCCAGAACCTTCCTGTCACCAACTCCCAAGGACCTCACACCGCCCCCAAAACAGGCCACCGTGACAATGACCATTGCCATCCCCAAAACTGCCTCCCCCCCCCAAGAAACACACTTCAAGGGAGGGAGGATGGGACTTCCTTCTTCTCACGTCCGAGTCTGCCTGCGCTCCAGGGAGGGCGCGGTTTAAATATGCCGCACCCCCAAGCAGCTGACGTCACCATGTCTCACCGGGTCATGCGGCACCTCCTGTCATCGGGCTGCGCGCCACACGTCCGGCCTCGTGCTTGACCCTGGGCATCGCTTAATGCTTCCTCCTTTAACACAACCCCCCCCTCCAAACCCCCATTAATCCTGCTGCCTGCAGCCCACCCCAATCCCCTCCCCTATTTCTACCCAAAAATGACACGACCACCAATTCTTTGGATAATTTGGCCACAGCAGCCTTTTATTAACAATAAAAACATACAGAAACATAAATAACAGTAAAAAACCAATACATCAAAATATATATCAATATAACACTCTATAAAAGCTATATATATATAAAACCATTAAAGTGCCAACATTTTAAACGTGGGGCTGAAGGTCCTTGGGCCACAACACTAACACCCCAGTCTGGCGACCTGTTTTTCTTATGCCACTCCTCTTACCCTCAGCCGTCACCCCCAGCTCAAGAGCACCAAAACAAAGCTGGCAACTACCAGCTTGTAATCTGGCTCCCAGGGACACCACCCTGCCGAGCCCCATACCTTCACCAGACCAAAAACCAACCAAACTTATTGGGGACCATCACCATACCTGGCTCCCCAGAACGTTCCTGTCACCAACTCCCAAGGACCTCATACCGCCAAAGCAAACATCCATGACACCTCATGGATGTGCTGCCCCCCCACAGCCCCAATGCTCTCTCCACTCCTTCCTGAATCCCTAGAGTCCAGATGTACAGACCCACGTCGTTAAGGTGAACCCCATCACTCCTCCAAATTTCCCTTCACCGCACTCCAGATCCCGGTGCCTCACAAATACACCACCGTTCCGAGCTACAAAAGCCGAGATCACTCATTTGAACATCTCCCTGGCACTATTAAGCCTGGATATCGAAACCGCATGCCTCCAATATTGGCGCGGCACCACCTCCGACCACACCGTTACCAGCTCCGGAAACACCGACCATAAACAAAGCAGGTCATATCGCACATCCCGGATGAGTTCCCTTAGAGGCCGCGCACCCAGGTCATTCCCACCTACGTGGAAAACAACTATGTCCGGCTGCCTGTCCCAGCTGACGAAATGGTGGAACTCCGACAACACATGACGTCACTGGAGGCCTCGGACGCCCAGCCACCGCACCGACACCTGGTCCCGTGGTAGACCAAACGTGGTAGAGCCGTATGTCCGCTCGCACGGCACCCGAATAGACAAACGAATGTCCCATGATCCAAACCAGGCATGGGGCGTTCGCTGGAAGATAAAATCAAAGTGAAAAGAAAACACGACAGGACACACAAGAATAGACCAATCAATCAATGAGACATGACTAACGAATATCCGCAACATAGAACAAGCCCACCTGAGGAAAACCAACACCCGCCCCCTCTTTTTTTTTTTTCTTATAAAAGCACATCCGCCCATTCTTTAAACCAAATGAGGACGTACAGTATATACAAACGATACAGATCAGACTCCCATCGTCCAATGCGCTTGACCATAGCGGCCCCCATCCCCTTGCAAGCAGCCTCCGTTGCCTCCCTGATCCGAAAAGAATGCGGCGCAAATTGCCCCGGGTCCAAACCCAGCCGTGACAAACAATTCCTCAGTACCGCCGTAAATTGAAACCTTGACAAGAAGGAACCATCGCCGTGTTGTAGCAAGGGGCCATCGAGACACACATAACTAGCCCTATACCCCAAAAAACAGTGAATCGGGCACATGAGTGAACCCCCCCACCACACCTAGACACACCCTCTTGCCCCTCGCCTCCCTGTCCATCTTGGATCTTCTGATCCAGAATTCCAAGCACTGACCCTCCACCCAGATATCCCTTGAAAGCCAGCCACCTGCTCTGCTTCGACTTGGGGAAACCAATTCCCCTATCCGCAACGCCCCAAAGAATGCAAACGTGAAAAACAGTTTGAACAGTCGCAGTTTAAAGGCCCCCTCACATACCCCTTCCAACACTGAACCCAGCTGTTCGAGAAGCCGAAAGACAATGGGGCGCCAGCTATCTACGCTCCTTCCCCCCATTCGAAAACCCCGCAACACCCGGGCTATTACGAAGTCCTTCGTAAAATCCCGCATCCCCCGGCACCTGAAGCCGAAAGACAGGCCCGAAATAAAATGATTCACCTGCGACACAGACCAACCTTTGTTGGCCGCATGACCCAGCAAACTACAGTGGGTCGCCGTCCCAGCCTCCTCGGAGGAAAGCGCCCCAATCCCATACAGCCAACGCTCCCACAACGCCCATGCCGCCTCAAAAGCCCTCCATGTCGATTCGGACAATGACGCCCTAAACAATCTATGTGCTGTCACCAAACCACGTTCCAAAGATGATGAGGGACTTCCACTCCCTCTTACGCAGCCCCAGGAGCCAGCATCCGAAAACGATCTCACTGTGAACAAGATAATGCATCAGCGATATCATTTTGAACCCCCGGCACATGCTCCGCCACCACCCAGGCATTCAACTCTAAGCAACGTAACACAAAGCAACGCAATAGCCGAACAACCGGAGGGGACGAGGCCATCAGTCCATTTATTGCCTGCATAACCCCCAAATTGTCACAATGAAAGCGCCCTTTCTGATCACGAAAATGTTGCCCCCAAATCTGCACCGCAACCACGATCGGGAAAGGTTCCAGTAGTGTCAGATTCTGACTGAACCCTGCCTCCACCCCGTCGTCGGCCAAAGAGCAGCGCACCAGGCGCCCTGACAATAAGCCCCAAAACCGTTACTCCTCGCAGCATCCGTGTATACCTCCAAAACAGTAGACAACACTGCCTCGCTATGCATAATCGAGCGCCCATTGTAACCTTCCAAAAATTCCCCCCACACTCTCAGACGTCCCGGAGTTCCATTGATAGCCTCACAAAATGATGTGGCGCCGACACCCCCGACGTCACCCCAGCTAAACGTTGAAAAAAAAAAAAAAGACCCATGGGAGTAATCCGACAAGCAAAATTGAGCTTCCCAAGCAAGGAGTGCAACTCCCTCAATATAATCTTCCTCAACAGACAGGCCCGACCTACTTCCGCTTTCAAAGCCTCCAGCTTATTAACCGGCAGATGGCACTCCATACTCTCAGAATCAATACAAATCCCAAGAAAATTGAGGCACGTCGTGGGACCCTCTATCTTCTATGGCGCCAAAAGGACCCCAAACTTTGCTGCCAACCACTGAAATGAAGCCAAGAGGGAAGCACATATCTTGGAACCCCCCGGGCCAACGCATAAAAAATCATCTAAGTAGTGTATGATGGCCGAAGAACCGGTAAGATCCTGGACCGCCCATTCCCAGAAACTGCTGAATGCCTCGAAATATGCACATGAGATGGAACATCCCATGGGAAGACAGCGGTCAACGAAATAAGAACCCTCCCAGTAACCACCCAACAACTTCAAGCTGTCGGGGTGTACCGGAAGTAGACGAAAGGCAGATTCAATATCCATCTTTGCCATCAGCGCCCCCCGCCCACATTCTCGGACCAAACATACCGCAGCATCAAAGGACGTATAGACGATGGAACACAACTCTGGATCTATACCATCATTATCCGAGAGCCCCCGAGGGAAAGAAAGATGATGAATGAGCCGAACTACCCCCAACGGAGACACAACCAGATCCGGGAACGAGAGGGAGGTAAAGGGGCCCACCATCCTACCCAGAGCCAACTCCTTACCCACATTTTCCCTAACCACCCCCGGATAATCCAAAGTAGAACGAAGGTTTTACTATGAAAAGGGGACCGAATGACCAGGAGGCAGAATTCTGAACCCCTCCCTTGAACCATCCATCAAACGACCCGCTAGAACCCAATCTGGAAACCTATTTCGAAACGGTCCCATCTCATCCAGGTTCACCGGCGTCAGACCCTTGGGAATGATTGGCCCCCCCCTTTGCATAGCCCCTCATTGAATTGCCAACATTCGCCCAGTTTTGACCCCGCACTGGATCCGACTCCCGACGTTCCCGCTGCACCAGAGAGGCGCTGCCGGCCCCACCCTCAATGGGATGCCCATAACGTGTCGGAGCCATCACTTTTAACCACAGCCCGATGTCCTTATGGTCCCATCGAATACTGGACCGGACCGCCTTACGCTGACGAAATTGCTCGTTATACCGCAACCAGGCCTGACCGCCGTATACCCTATAGGCTTCGCTAATGGCGTCCATGTAGCAAAAAAGGGCTGAGCAATTCTCCGGGGCCTTTTCACCAATCACACTGGCCAAAATGGCGAAAGCTTGTAACCAGTTGTGAAAGGTCTGCGGGATCGACCGCCACTCTCTCTTCTCCTCCTCCTCCTTCTTACTATCCTCTTTTTTCCCTTTATCCAAATTAAACTTCTCCAACGGCAGAAGAGAAAAAATCTCCACGTACTCATCTTTCCAAATCCTCGCCCTAACCTCTTTCTTAAGATGAGCGCCCAAAGGACCCTCAAAACAGACATATACTTCCCTCTTTGCCTTATCATCTATCCGAACGCCTTCCGAAACCTCCTTTTCTGTTTGAACCGAAACCGCCACTATCCCCAACCAGGCCGAGGACTCTCCGCCCGACGCCACGCCGACCTCCGCCGACACCCCGCCTACCGAACCAACCGGCCTCCAGGCTGCCAGCGGCGACGACACTCTACTCCCATCACCCCGCTGCAACTGGGACAGCAGGTCCCAAAAATCACTCGCCAAATCCTGCCAACTGGGAACCTCCGCCCAGACCCGCAGCCCCGACAAATCCAAGGCCCCCACCGACAAGGAAGAAGAAGAAAGACATGAACGAGACACGGACAAACACTCACCCGACTACGCAGGTGCTGAGTTCCCGCCAGTCGTAACCACGGATCCCCGGCGAATGTCAGTCTGCGATGGAGAAGACTCATGCTCCACTGAAAGACCAGCCTCCGTGCTCCGGCGTGGGGAAGTAGAAATCGTAAGTTGAAGAAGGCTTGCGTCACAGACGTCACCACAGATCGGAACACCTGGCGGCACAGGGGGCACTACTGGTGAAGAAGCAAGGCCGGCGTCCCGCCGCCTGCTATCTGACCCGGAAGTTGGAGAACTGGAAACCACTGCAGAAACCACGGACCTCAGCTGACCAGCTGCACCCCCGACCGGCACATTGCCAGGGGAAACAGCCAAGTCCACAAGATCACTGACGGCAAGAGCCACCACAGGGGCAGACTGTACAAGCCTGCTGACCCTGGAATGCTTCGCAGAGCCCAGCCGCTTACTCAGATTCCTCCCAGACCTAGACGTGCGGCTGCGGCCTGCAGCATGCGCCTCAGAGCCTGGAGGGTCCCTGGAGGGGCTCCTACGACGAGCCCAGGCCCTAGGAGTAAAATCAGGGCTCAACCTTAAAGGTGGTTGAGCCCGGCGCCGGGACCTGGGAGGTGCTGGAGAAGGACCCAGAGGGGCAGCAGCAGAAGGACCGGCCGCTGCGACATCAGCCCCCAGAATCCCCTGAACCTGGGCTTGAAGCCAGTCAGGGCCGTGGGCACCAGTAGCACGCCGGAGCCTATCCAGAATGTCCTCGATGCCTGCCATAATCTAGAAAGGACGGAGGGTAGTAGAAACCACGGAGCAGGTCACCAGGAAGCGCAGGGACCTGCCACTTCCTTCTTCTCACGTCCGCGTCTGCCCGCGCTCCAGGCAGGGCGCGGTTTAAATATGCTGCGCCCCTAAGCGGCTGACGTCTCACCGGGTCATGTGGCGCCTTCCGTCATCGGGCTGCGCACCGCGTGTCCGGCCCAGTGCTGGACTCACTCCAGTTATAGTGTGGAGGGTGGTTCGATAAACTAGAAGAAAACGCCACAGTGCTTTTTTCCAGTCCCTTCTCTCTAAATGAGCAGTCCGTAAAGCTTCCAACAGGGTTCGGTTCTGGCGTTCCACTTCCCCATCAGCTTGTGGCCAGCAAGGGGTTGTTTGACGGTGTTCAATGGTATTTGATTTTAGATAATCCTGAAATTCGTGAGAAATGAACTTGGCACCATTATCGCTCACAATCTGTTTAGGCAAACCATGAGAAGCAAAGATGCGCTTCAAGCCCTCAACTACTGTTGATGAAGTTGCTTTAGTGAGAACTACCACCTCTTGCCACCTTGAATAATAGTCCACGATGACTAAGAGATGGTGTCCAGATGGGATGTCACACAGATGAGTAGCCAGATCTTCCCATGGTCCCTTAGGTAAAACAATATGTGTTACTGGTTCTGGTTTAGGTTTGCTGCCCAGCAGCTGAGGAAACCATACGTTCCACATCCTTGTCGATTCCTGGTCACCAAACTTTCTCGCGTAATCGTTGTTTGGTTCGCACAAAACCTTGGTGGCCCTCATGAGCTAAGTTCAAAGCTTGTTTTTGTAATTTTTTAGGCATCACAATATGATTTTCACATAGAACTAGTTGTCCAGCAATACTCAGTTCATGTTTTGACTCTGTGATATCCTGGGTCACAATCCTTCCACGTCTCATGTCTGATACACTTTCTCAACTGTTTAATTTCTGGGTCCACTGATGACAATTGTTCCACCTCCCGTGGTCTTAATGCTTGGGGAATGGCTTTCACAGAAACAAATGAATGTACTCTTCTGCTAAGTAATAACATGGCAACAGTCAAAGAACCCATCTTTCAACTCTGGCTGATGGTTTTGATCGAGGAGAATATATCACCTCCAGTGACTGGTGATCTGTTATAATTTCAAAATCAAGTCCATAGAGGTAGGTGTGGAACCTTTCACATCCCCAAACAACAGCCAAAGCCTCCTTCTCAGTCTGAGAATACTGTCTTTCCACATCAGTAAGGGATCTGCTTGCACACTGAATAGGTCTGTAGTCGCCTGAGCGTTGTCTATGTACTAAGATGGCACGGTCTATGTACTAAGATGGCACCTAATCCTAGAGGGCTGGCATCGACAATAATTTGAGTTTGTGCAGTAGGATTGAAATAGGCTAAAGTTGTGGCACAGGTAAGCCGCCTCTTAAAGGGGTTTTGCCACGATCTCATTTCATACCTCCTGCATCCAGCTCTTCAGCTCTGTGTGCTCAGAAGGGGGCTTGTGTGATTTGTTTGAATTGCATATCATGTGACCCAGCAGGATGACATCACCAGGCCTTTCCTCTCTCTAGTGAAAGAAAGGTCTGTTTATGTATAGAGCTGTGAGTAGCTACAATGTAGCTCAGAGGTAAAATTTTTGCCTCACAGCACAAGGGTCCTAGGATCAAATCCCTGCAAGAACCAAACCAGTGTTGTTGTTTTTTTCTCTTTATCAATGCACAGACCTGATTAAGGTTTCTTTTTTTATTTATTTGCACTGTTTGACTAAATACTAAGGAATACAGAGGACGGGAGTAGAATGACAGCACCTGGGGTTTGAACACTCACTAGCTGCCTGAGAGGAGAGGTGCTGTCTGAGCATGTGCAACCAGGACTGAGAAGCTCTCAGCCCTGGTCGTATCCCCTTGAGACGAGCTGTAAACAATGGATCACTAAAGGAGCAGCTAAAACAAAAACGGTGCATAATTTTTAATAATAATGAATGGTTAAAATGTTTATTATTTAGTTTGCAAGCTACTCACGTCAATTTTACTTTGTGGCAAAACCCCTTTAAAGGGGTTTTGCCATGAAGTAAAATTGATGTTGGACGCTTGCAGATTTTTCCTCCCCATGTGCATAACCTTGCATTTATCTGTGTTAAACCTCATCTGCCATTTCCCTGCCCAGGCCTCCAACTTATCCAGATCCCTTTGTAATAACACATTATCCTCTATTGTGTGGATTACTTTATAGAGCTTAGTATCATCTGCAAAGATCGATATTCTACTGTGCAATCCCTGTGTAAGATTATTTATGAAAATATTAAAGAGGATAGGACCCAATACTGAGCCCTGTGGTACCCCACTAGTAACAGCGATCCAGTCTGAGTATGTACCGTTAATTACTACCCTTTGTTTTCTATCAGTGAGCCAGTTGCTTACCCACTTGCACACATTTTCCCCCAGTCCAAGCATTCTCATTTTACTTACCAACCTTTTATGTGGAACAGTATCAAATGCTTTAGAGAAATCAAGATATGACATCCAATTCCTCACTCCGATCCAGTCTAGCACTGACTTCCTCATAGAAGCTGATGAGATTAGTCTGACAGGACCGATCCTTCATGAACCCGTGCTGGAACGGCGTTATACATTTATTTTCAGTGAGATACTCTAGGATAGCATCTCTGAGAAAACCTTCAAACATTTTACCTACAACAGAGATTAAGCTTACCGGCCTATAGTTTCCAGGATCACTTTTTGACCCCTTTTTGAATATTGGCACCACATTTACTATGCGCCAATCCTTTGGGACATACCCCGTTATTATACAGTCCATAAATATTAAAAATAGGGGCTATCTAACACATTACTTAACTCCCTTAGGACACGCGGGTGTATACCGTCAGGGCCTGGGGATTTGTCTATTTTAATCTTCCTAAGGCGGAGCTGCACTTCTTCCTGGGTTAGACAGGAAGCATTTAAGTTGGAATTTACCTCCTCCCTTTGCTCATCAACAGGAATCTCATCCTCCTCGGTAAATACAGTGGAGAAAAAATTGTTTAATAGGTTTGCTTTTTTCTCATCGCCCTCTATAGTCTCTCCCTCTGTACTTTTCAAAGGGCCAACATTTTCTGTTTTAATCTTTTTACTATTTATATAGTTAAAAAATATTTTTGGGTTAGTTTTACTTTCTATGGCAATACGTCTTTCTGTCTTCAGCTTTGCTTCCTTTATCTTTATTTTACACACTTTATTTTTTTCCCTATAGCTTCTTAGCGCCTCTTCACTGCCCTCCTGTTTTAGTAGCTGAAAGGCTTTCTTTTTGTTTTTTATTGCCTCCTTTACATCCTTGTTGATCCACATTGGGTTTTTCCTTTTTTCTAATTATTTTATTACCATAAGGTATGTACCTCTCACAGTGGTAGCCTAGGATGTTTTTAAAGATCTCCCATTTATTTTTTGTTCTGCTATTTTTAAACACCTTGTCCCAGTCAATACGGTTTAGGGCCTCTCTAAGCAGGGTAAAATTAGCCTTCCTCAAATTTAACGTTTTTGTGGCTCCATGACAAAAAGCTCTATTGAAAGATAAATGAAAGTTTATTATATTATGGTCACTATTCCCTAGGTGCCCCTCAACCTGAACCTTTGTTACTCTGTCAGGTCTATTAGTCAATATTAAGTCTAGAAGGGCCTTTCCTCTAGTTGGTTCCTGCATCTGTTGGGAAAGGTAATTATCTTTAGTTATTGACGAAAAACTGTTTCCTTTGTGAGAGCTACATAAACAGACCTTTTTTGACTACAGAGAGGAAAGGCCTGGTGATGTCATCCTGCTGGGTCACATGATATGCAATTCAAACAAATCACACACCCCCTTCTGAGCACACAGAGCTGAAGAGCTGGATGCAGGAGGTATGAAATGAGATTGTGGCAAAACCCCTTTAACTTTCCAACTTCAGAGAAACAAGCCTTAAATTCCTTTTTCAGTGAAGAAATAGAAGGAGACAACATGTTCACATTTGCACTGTCTGCATCAAGTCCAATCTTTAGTATGCCTAGTTCCATAGCAGTTCCGCAGCCTCGCATAGGGGATACTGTACCATCCACAACATAGAATTCAGTCCCCAATGGAGATCTAGCCCCCTGTATTTGGACAGAAGTGTAGAACTTGCCCTTTAGCTGTAGTGGAGTACTAGAGCCATATGTGTAAATCTGTTTATTGGTGTTGCATAATTTAAAGGGGTTTGGCCAAAAAGTGATTTCCTCACCTAACAGGCTGATACTTCCCTCTTGAGGCCTGAAAAAAGGGGCGTTGTGTTTCTGTGCTTAAAAAAACAAGTGCCTCCTCTGTGATTTCATCACTCCACCTCCCATGCACTTTCCTGATACTCAGTCTCTGTAGTTGAGAAAACATTGTTTTGCTAATCCACAGAGCAGAACTGTATTGTGCACAAGCTATATGCGTTTTATTTCTCCCTCTTATTTGCTGAGGCGGGAAGATTAGCTCAGCAGGCAGCCGTCGTTCATTCCGGCACGAACTCTGCAGGGGGAGAGGGAGGGGGACTGAGCAGAGGAGCCAGGGAGCATCTGCATGTTTACTCAGATAATTACATTACAACCAGTGGATTCTCTATACAAAAGATACAAGATCTTTCTCCCCAGTCCCTTCAAAGCTCGTTCATGTTCCCTGCCATCAGATAAGAAGTGCAAACAACGCAAGCGCGGCCAGATCAGCTCCTGGTCGTGTCTAATGTAAACTGTCAGGAAACCAAGGGCATCTTAGTCAGACTGTAGCTCTCACAGGCTTCACTTTTTTTGATGACATATATTTAGAAAAGTGATTAAATACCCATTTTGGAGGATCCCACGTCAACGTTAGATCGTGGCAAAACCCCTTTAAGGTGATTTTCTCTGCGTTTTAGAGAGTTCCAAGAAGCTAAGTCCATAACATTGCAGGTAGCTCCAGAATCAATCGGTACTGTGAAGTCTGTATTACCAATCTTAATGAGTAATATCCCGGCTTGCCGTGAGCTCAGCGAGTATATATATTCACATAGTCAGTTTCTTTATCTGCAGCTATAAGATGTAAACCTTTGGTTTTATTTCCTGTGGGTGCACATCGACACACAGCTGCAAAGTACCCAATCTGTCCACAAGCAAAGCACGTTTAATTGTGCACCACAGAGCGGTCCAGACGGGGGCCGGACCCGTAGCGCACGGAGGCTGACTTTTAAGGCCGCCGCACGTACACAGGAAGCAGTTGCGCCCAGGAGGCTCAATCTGGAGGGACCTGCGCGCGCTGCTTCAGACTACAATGGCCGACGTGGAGGAGGTTTTGACCGGCTGCGGACCGCGGCCGGGTACTGTGGCAGCGCCTGGCTGCACCGTCCGCGGCGGTGGGCGGCGCGAGGGGGGGGGGGGTGCAGGGCCAGACCACCGCAGTGCCTTAGCCCTGATGTGACCCCCAGAGCCCGGAGACGCCGGGGAAGCCCCTGTAGGGACCCTCCAGCTCGGGGTGCACGGCGGTCGGCATCTATTATTGGGCCCAGGGCTGGGAGGAATTCCGCTAGGCGCCCGGGCTCTGCGGAGGGCGGCAGGCTCCGCTCTGTGGTTGGGGCAGTGGCTGCTGCGCATCTGGGAGCGGCTGGAATTTCGGCGGCAGCAGGCTGCCCCGGTGATGTGCCGGCCGGGGGGCGCTGCCAGGTGCGTCCAGAGGGTGGAGAGTCAGCGTCGGCTGGACTTGGCCGGAGTTCGGTGGGTGACGGGTGGCTCATGGTCGGCCCAGGCGGCGGAGGATTCTTGGATCCGTCGGCGGGGGATAAGTCCCTTCGGTCCTTGCAGTAGGTGTATGTCACGCCGCAGCGGAGCTCCTGTTCAAGATCTTCTTCTGAATCCAGCTTTCTTCCGGCCAGTGGCAATCCCTCCTCCGGTGACCATCTTCAGGGATCCTTGGCGCCGGCTGGCGGGGTCGCAGCACCCCCGTGAGTATACGTCTATTTCTTGTCCATTTCCTCCTATCTTTCTGTCGCAGGGCGCAGCGCTTAGTCAGGTCCCAGGGGCTTCGGGGCTTGGCGGGGCTGGGGGCGACATGGCGGGGTTGGTAGGGTTGGCGGCCGGGGTACAGGAGTTGCTGGCAACGTTTAGTAAGGCGGGTTCTCCCGCCAGCGCTTGGGGTCCAGCGTTGTCTGCGGGGATGGGCACGGCGGCACTGACATTGAGGCGGCTTTTCGCCTGTTGCCAGTGCATGCAGACAGTGTTTATTTGTTGGGGTGTTTTTGGGAGGGGGCGTTTTTCGTGGATCGGTGTTTGCCGATGGGCTGTTCCATTTCTTGTGCCTACTTTGAGGCATTTAGTTCTTTTCTAGAGTGGGTGGTGAGGGACGTGGCGGGAGTCCCTTCGATTATCCATTATCTGGATGATTTTCTGTGCATCGGTCCTGAGGGCTCCAACTGTTGCAAGCTGTTACTGCGGGTGATGCAGTGGGTGGTGGAACAATTTGGTGTTCCGTTGGCCCCGGACAAAACGGAGGGCCAGCCACTTGTTTGAATTTTTTGGGGATCAGGATTGATTCCGTCTCAATGACATGCCGCCTGAGAGGTTAAAAGGGCGAGGGTTTTAAGGAAGATTCCACTCCGGGAGCTACAATCGTTGTTGGGCAAATTGAATTTTGCTTGTCGGATTATGCCAATGGGTAGGGTGTTCTGTCGTTGGCTGGCGTTTGCAACGTCTGGGGTGCGAGCCCCGCATCATTTCGTGCGGCTTACGGGGGAGTTGAGGGATGATTTAAGAGTTTGGGGTGAGTTCTTGGAGCGTTACAATGGGCGTTCATTGTTTATCGAAGACAGATGTTCGAATACGGAGGTGGTGATTTTCACGGACGCAGCAGGCGGCGCAGGGTTTGGGGCATACTCCCAGGGTTCATGGTGTGCTGGTGGTTGGCCATTGACTTGGGTGGAATCCGGGCTGGTGCGTAATTTGGCCCTGTTGGAATTGTTTCCCATAGTGGTGGCGGTGGAGATCTGGGGAGATAGGATTCAGAACAGGAAAGTGAGGTTTCACTGTGACAACTTGGGGGTAGTTCAAGCCATTAACAGTTTGTCTGCTTATTCTCCTCCGGTGGTGCGCTTGCTGCGGCATCTGGTTTTATGTTGCTTGGATCTTTATGCGTGGGTGGTGGCGGAACATGTTCCTGGGGTACACAATTCAATAGCGGATGCTTTGTCTCATTTCCAGTGGGACCGTTTTTGAGAATTGGCGCCTGGAGCTGTGGCCACGGGTCTTCCTTGCCCGGGGCATTTGTGGGAGCTGGTCAACGGGAGGCCGCTCGCCTGATTCAGGCTTCTTTGGCGGACAAGACGTGAGTGGCGTACGAAGCTTCCTGGAATGTTTGGAGTGCTTGGCTTCAGGGATTGGGTGAACGGGTGTGTGAGGAGGATCGGCCTTGGGCTTTGTGTTGTTTTTTAGGTCATGCGTCCAAGTTGGGTTGGTCCTTATCCAGGGTTTCTCGTTTCCTTTTGGGTCAAGTTGCGGGCCCAGGTGGATTGCACTAAGGCTTTTGTGGTGCGTCAGGTGGTATGGGGTTTTTGGAAAGGCCGGGTCACTCGGGATTCTAGGCGTCCGGTGGACTTTCGGTTGTTGGAACAGTTAGGGGGGGTGTTGGAGGGCGTGTGTTCCGATGAGTTGGAGTTGTGTTTGTTCAGGTTGGCTTTTTCCTGGGCGTTTTTCGGGGCATTGCGGATTGGGGAGTTGGTGTCGCCAAGTAAGAAAGAGGGTGGGGGATTACAATGGGGGGATGTGGAGTTGTTGAGTGACAGGGTCAAGTTCCGTATTCAGCGGTCTAAGACGGACATTTTTGGCAGGGGGAAGGTCGTGGTTTTGGGTGAGGTGAGGGGGTCAAGCATGTGCCCGGTAGTTTGCTGGCGGGCTTATTCAGCTTGTGTTCCGGCAGGGTCGGGTCCGGTGCTGAGACATGGCAACGGCGAGTGTTTGTCCCGTTTTCAATTTACAGGTGTGTTTCGGAAATGTCTGGCTCAGCTGGGGTTGGATCCGGGCAGTTTCGCGCCGCACTCCTTTCGGATTGGTGCAGCGACAGAAGCGGCGAGCTTGGGTCTTTCCTCTGCCGCAGTAAAACATATTGGCAAGTGGGAGTCGGAGTGCTTTCGGCTGTATATACGGCCCCTCCTGTTAGCTAATTGAGCCGCGGGTTGTTTGCGTTTCTTTCTTTCTCTCCTATGTTACTGTCTGGTTGTTTTTCTCGTATCAGTTTGCGCTCATTCTTTCTGTTTGTGTGTTGGTTTGTGCTCCTTGCTTCCCATGGTTGTGTTTGTTTCCTCCCCCAGGTCCTAAATCGCCGGGCCTGGTGTGGATCCTGGGACACTAGTTTGTGTTTTGGGGAGCGGAACGTGCGGATCTGCGCTTGAGTGGCCGTCAGATTGGCAGTGATACGGTGGCTTGGAATGCGTGGCATGCTGTGGCGGGATCTGCTGTATGAGATTCAACGGTTTGCCCAGTGAGATTGTCAAGGTCATAAAGCGACAATGGATCTCCTGTTCCCACTCTGGTACTCCAAATCAGTGTCTAAGTGCACGGGCCGGCCAATGAAAGAGAGTCAGACGCATTGTTCTGGTCCAATCTTATCCATGCACTCCTTCCTTTATTCAGCGAGGCACACATAGTTATATGGGATGCAGTGGGCGGGGGGCCTGCGCAGTGGGACAGTCCATAGGGAGGGGTTGAGCACAAAGTTCTCTATTGGTTCAAAGTAGTTGCCAGGAAGATGAAATTTCTGGTTGTATCAGTCAGTGCTTCTTGGGACATGTAGTCGAAACTCAGTCGCTTGTTGGCAGGATATATACATGGAATCGGGTCCATTTTGAATGCCTCAATTCTGCACAATCATCGTCCTCAAATGGATATCTGTATGGTCTTATAAGGAGGAAAGCTTGGTATTTTCTTATAAACAAACTTTAGCTTATGGAAACACACATGTACACATATTAGCATTAACCCTCACAGGATCGTGTTCCAGATGTGCTGGTTCTTCACTTAGGGGCCAATGACTTGGGCTGTCGCCCTGTCCGGGAGCTTATCCGGGACATTCGCCATGATTGCTGCGTATCTGGTCCTTGTTCCCAGGTATCGTGGTAGTCTGGTCTGACATTGTGCCCCAGAAGTCATGGAGGGGAGCTGTGTCGGTGGAGCGACTTAACAAGGCCCGGGTTAAATTGAATCGGAATGTGTCAAGTTTTTTTGGCTCGGAATGGAGGGTTGGTCGTGCGCCACAGGGAGCTGGAGCCCGATGAGGGCAAGTTTTGGCGGGCGGATGGAGTACATCTTAACGCCGTTGGCTTGGATTTGTGGAGTTTGGGCATCCAAGACGAAGTGGAGCGGGCTTTGGGGCTGTGGGGTGCGGCTTATGCGTGAGGTGTCTCGCATGCTTGCTGTGGCGTTGGGGGTCCTTGGAGCTAGGAGATGGTGGTGGGAGTCATAGCCCTCTATGGCTCCCTAATCACATGATGGAACATGTGGTTGGTCTGGCGACGGTGGGGCTCTTTCAGGTGGGGCCTCCTGAGAGCCAGGTGTGGTAGCGGTGGCCCGGGGTGGCCGCTTGGTGCCCTCGAGCTGGGGGTGACGGCTGAGGGTAATTACAAACGGAGAATGGGTTGCCAGACCGTGGGGGTGGCTCCAAGGACCTGCAGCCCCAATGGTGTGGATGGTTCATGGTGCAATTTTGTGGTTGAATGTTGTTTGGGGTTATGTTAGTTGGAATGTTTTATTAAGAAAGGTTATTTAATACTGTTTTGTATTTTTGTTAATAAAACGACCGCTGTGGCCATTAAATCCAAAGACATTTGTCGTGTTGTTATTGGGGACTCAGTGAAAAAGGGGGCTGGGGTGGTTGGTTAATTCGGGCTGACTCAAGTCGGCACTGCCTCTGGGTTAAGACGGGGGCCGGACCCGTAGCGCGCAGAGGGGGAGGTTCCCCCCCGCATGACCCAGCGAGCCGCGCCTCCCGGAGAGGAGTTTGTGACGTGCGGCTGGCTTTTAAGACTGTGCAAGGAACAACAGTGCAAGTGAGAATGTTATGTGCACAAACAGTGAAAGTGAAGCAAAATCTGAAGGTGTTGGGAAAAGTGCAGGAGCCCCTCCCAGAGGCAGTAAAGATAAGGCTGCAGAGTATTATCCGTTCCTAGCACCAGCAAAAGTGATCCTGCAGAGCATCGCACCCAAGGCAGAGCTGCACCCAGAAAGCCGCTTGTGGAAAACGATGCTGTTAAAACCTTTGCCCCCCTTACAACTCCAGTCCGTTCCAGCCAGAGACTAATAGAGAAAATGAAGGGGGGGCCCCAGGGTGTCGGGTCACAAAGTCAAGGAAAGAGCTGCATAACTGACCTCGCATTGGACTATGACTCTGACCCTGACCTTGAAGGATGGGGTACGAGGCGGCCTGGGGAAACTGCCAGAGCCTTTGGTGCCAGAATCACCGCATATCTGAAGGAGTATGAGGAAGCAGGAGGGGAGATCCTGTCCCTACAAGAGCGGCTACAACTGCAAAAAGTGCGAGCGCAGAATTCCACCACTAAGAAGCGCCAGGAGCTCAACAAGGAGATAAGGAGGCTAAGAGGGGAGATCCGAGGTCTGGTGGAGAGGAGGAACCTGATCCTGGAGAACGGAGGAGCATTTAAGGAAAAATTAATAAACGAGCAGAGATTTAAAGAAATGAGGGAAATAATGGGGGGATGGAGAGAAGAAGGAGATGAGGCAGAGGAGATGGAGTCTTGTGAACTGTCTGAGAGCTCGCAGATGTCTTCTCAATTTCCAACACAGGCATCGCTCCAGGCGCCATCAGAGGTGCCAAGCAGCGGGATCCCCGCGCAGCAGGTGGCGCTCCCAGACACAGCTGAGGAGTGCAGCGATGGTGGAGACCTGTTAGGGATGCTTAGAGAATGCATCATTGAGCTAGAGTCCCCCGTGAACCTTCAATCCTTCGCCTTTGGGGACGAACCTCTTCCAGAAGGAGGGAGGAAGTAGAAGGCAAAGAAGGCTTCAGGCGGTGAGTGGGCTCAGCTTGTCTTTGAGCCCCTCCCGGGGGATCATGATGAGGCTGTTGGTGGCCAGGCTGTGGCAGGATGGGGGTCCCGCTGCTGTAGCCCCGTCAACCTTCCTGTTTCAGTGCCTGGAGTGGAAATGGATCTTGGAAATGGGGAGAATAGAGCAGACACGGTCGGTACCAGTGAAACCATTCATGGTCCAGATACCATGGGTGGGGCCAAGGGAGTGATGGCCGTTGGGCCAAACAGGTCAGGTCCCAAGAGCAGCAATATAGGTTCTAAGGGCACGAATAAGAAAGGATACAAAAAAGGATCTGAGGGTAAAAAATAGAGCCTCCCCCCCCCTCCCCCGTAGGTAAGGGGAAGGGCAAGTCTATCCCGGAAAAAAAGACTGAGAAGGAAAAAAGACAGAGAAGGAAAGAACTGAAAAAGTTGGAAAGGCCGGTCCAGGAAAAAAGGGAATGAAAGGGGATGAATGAAGGAGTAAATGGAGGAGTAAGGGGAGGGGAGAATGATATGAGAATGGAAGAAGGGGGAGTGAATGATGATACAAATAAATTGGAAGAAATGAATGTGGAAATGGATGAGATTAATGTAGTAAATGTACAAGAAGGTAATGTTGGTAATGGTTATGTGGGTGAAGGTATGGGGGAGGGGGCTGGCCCGCCTGACCCCTCGGCTGCATCTGCTCCATTGACTGAACCTTGAAGTTGCACCTAATGCACCGGCCAGACCTGGTGTTGCACCTAAAGCAGGTGAGGGAGGAGCGAGGAGCTACGCAAGTGTGGCGGCCGGGGGGGAGCAGGTCCTCTCTGCCACCACGGGTCTTTGGGAGTGAGGATAACCAGCGCCGCTTTCTGGAGGCCCTAAAGAAGGGAGAGGAATCAGTCACCATAGAGGGAAGGGAGGTCGCATTGTCCTTCTGGACAGAGAGACATGGACTCTCAGCTTTCTGAGAGAGAAGATCTGGTGGGGGAGATTTTAGACCTCCCCCTCCAACAACCGGGCCAGGTGCACCCAGAAGGAATGTGGTCCATCTCAAGTGGGTAGGCAGAGATGCGTGCCTGCAGAGATCAAAGGTGGTGGAGCTCCTGCTTGGGATGGAGTTCAGGACATCTGACATCTTTGCCCTGATTCACCCTTTTGAGTCCCTGATATTAGATGTCAGCTTCATGCGGGTCGAGGGCCTTGAGCTCTTTTGATCCCGTTACGAGGCAAGACAAGATTTGCCGTAGTGGCGGGATTTTGTTGTCCAGGTAATTTCCAGTCAAAATAATGTCAAGAGAGTGACCATTCTGACAAGTAACGAGTCACTCTCTTATGTTGACATAATGACCTGGCTGGGCCGCTACAGAGAGGTCATGAGTTTCCCAACCAAGAACAGAGATGAGTACGGCATCTGGTCGGGGGCCTGGACCTTCTTGGTTAAGCTAAGGGTCTCAGGTAACACCGTCACCCATATCCCATCCTCCACCTTTTTGGGAAGAGACAGAATTCTGGGCTTTTACCAGGGGCATCCGAAAGTCTGTCACAGGTGTGGTGACTCCACACATTTGAGTGCCCAATGTCGGTGCAGAAATGCGCCTTGTGTGGGGGTATAGGTCACCTAGCTGCATCCTGTGATAAGATTCGGTGTAACCTGTGTTCTGAGTTAGGGCATCCCTTCAGTCGCTGTCCACTCTCTGTTGCCAATGCGGTGTCCTCTAGAAGGATGGGCGAGAGCACAGAGGCGGAAGACCCAGAGGAGGGCACCAGCAGAGGTGATAGAGCTGAGGAGCCAGTGAAGAGTAAACCAAGTCAGCAGCACAGAAGAGGCATCAGGAGGCTCGCAGAAGGGCAAGGGAAGGAGAACCTCAGGTCCATGCTGGGGGGACCCAGACCTTTGTTCCTGAAATGGCCACCAATGCTGAACTAGCGGAGGCTCCGGGGGAAAGTGACTTGGAGGAAGAGACCAGAAGGATAGAAAGAGAGGAGGAGGATGCCCTTCCAGCTGCCTCTTACCACTCGGATAGTGGGGGGATGAGAGCGGAGGGCATCCTACAAAACAGGGTGCAAAAAGGGGAAAAACAAAGGGGATGCTGCCCCTGTTTCGTTAGAGTGGGACCATTCAATTCCCCTTACCTTAGGCCAGAAGCCGGGTAAAAGAAAGTGGGGTACCTCCCCCTGATTGACCTCTCAAATGAGTATGCAGCCCTAGTCCACCTCCCTCCATCGGGGGAAGAGGAAGATAGAGCTGACATGCTAGAAGGTGAAGAGGGACCTTCAGGAAGTGGTGTTCCCTCCCTTGGGAAGCCCCAGAATTACACCAAAGGGGCTAAAAAAGCCGGGAGAGAAAGACTGAGGCCATGGTGGCAGAGATAATAAAGAAAGGGAGGCACAGGGAGGCCTAGGGTGGAGGCTAGTAATGTAAATATGGATGTTTCTGTTTGTTTAGAAAGACTCAAGCCAGCGTCCTCTGAAGATGAAGGGGGCATTGAGGAGAAGGCAGAGGTGAGCACGGGGAAGAAAAAAGCAGTCGAGCTCGATCACCAATGATGGCGGCACTCTCCCCGTTGACGCTGGCAACATTAATGCTTGCCAGCGGTAAGTCAGATATGGCTAGAGTTACGGCGTTCGATTTTCTCAGCCACGTTGAAGCTGACATTTTCTTTCTGTAAGAGACCAGGCTCACAAACCTGTTACTAATCAGGAAGGCCAGGAGTGAGTGGCGGGCAGGGCCTTCATACTGGTCTCTTGCAGCCGTGCCATATGCAGTGGTGGTGGTCCTTTTTACTGCAGAAGTAGAAAGCAGATGGGTTATTTAGCTCAAGATGAGAAGATGTCTGATCCTAGATGTTCTCATGAAGGGACAGGAACTCAGACGTATTAATATTTATGGTCCGTAAAGCCCATGGAAGAGGAAATATCTCTTCATGATGATTAAGCCTTTCCTTTTTACGAGCCGGCAAGTCATCTTCGGAGGGGACTTCAATACCGTCACGAGGTCCTCAGATAGGGGAGGTTCCGGAGGTGTGGCTTATGATGGCGCTGCATTGAGTAGAATAGTTAGCGAAGCTTGTCTGGAGGATGTCCATATCAGGCACACCCCAGACCACAGGGGTTTCACGTTCCATCAGGGTAGTCATGGTAGGTCTAGAATAGATAGGTTTTATTTAAAGGAGTAGACTATCTCTGCACCTCTGTCGGTGGTAGAGGTGGAATTCTCCGATCACTGTATGATTTTGTTTTCTTTGAATGTTGCAGAGACCCCTCCCATGGGGAGAGGTTATTGGAAGCAGAATTCGTCACTCCTGGAAGAAACGGAATTCAGACAATCCTTTGAGGACTTTCTGCAGAGTCAGGTACCTTTACTGGGCCTATGCAGCAGTAAGTCAGAGTTGTGGGAAATATTCAAAAAGAGAGCTGCGAGGTTCTTCTGCCAGACCTCAAGCCTTAGGAGTCTGAACAGGTATCGCCTCTATCAAAGTCTGAGTAGGAAACTCGAGCAGTTGGTCTCGACTGGAGGTAACTGTGAGGAGATCTCCAGGGTGAAATCCTTGCTCAAGAGATGTCAGTACGATAGGCACGCATCCTTGGTTTTTGAGAGGGATTTTGGGAAATACCGCTCTACCGATCCCTACAAAAACTGTAGGTTGTCAGTGAGTTGTAAGATGGTAACTGGCCTAAAGGATAGTTCAGGATCTCTGAAAAGGTCCAGATCAGAGATCCTGGAGATCGTTAGGTCTTTCTACTCGCATCTCTTGGGTAGGAGGGAACTTGATCGGGACAGGTGCGCGGCTTTCCTGGCTGAAGCCGTTCCTGAACCAGGAGTAAGCCTCTCTCCTGATGATTTGACAGGAGAGATCAGAGAAGAGGAAGTGAAGGGGGCGATTGAGAGCTTAGCCCTCAAGAAGACCCCAGGACCTGATGGCTTAATGTCGGAGTTTTACAAGACCTTTAAGGACACCTTGGTTCCCCTCTTGACTGAGGTATTAAATGAGTGTCTCTCCACAGGCATTCTGCCACAGTCATTGAGGAGATCAGCGCTGATAATCCTGTCAAAGGGTAAGGATCCGTCCCACATTGAGAATTGGCGTCCCATAGCGCTGCTCAATGTGGACAGGAAGATCCTGGCAAAAGTGCTTTTTAATAGGCTGATAAAATCTGCCTCACAGCTTCTTTCATCGGCTCAGCACTGCTCTGTTCCTGGCCGTAGCGCCGTTAGCACGGCCCTTGGTGTCAGGGAGGCCGTGGAGCGAGGCAGGGCAGGTCACTGGAAGGGGTTCACGCTGTCCTTGGATCAGGCCAAGGCATTTGATCGGGTCGACCACGAGTACCTCTGGTCCACTCTTCTGAGATACGGCCTGCCAGGGAGGTTTGTTGATTGGTTGCGAATTTTGTACAAAGGGTATGAGGCCTTTCCACTTGTGAATGGGTGGATGGGACAGCCTTTCGGGGTGGGGTGCGGTGTGCGTCAGGGTTGTCCTCTAAGCCTGGAAAGTACAGGAAAATCAGCTCACCACTCGATGCAAGGATGCACGGACCCTCCAGGCAAGAGGAACACAGGCAGAAGAGCAAAAAGTTGTCCTCTAAGCCCCTTGTTATATGTGTTCGCGATCGATCCCTTCTTAAAGGGGATTTATCATTTGAGCTGCTCGTGCTGTTCTGCTAATTTTCTCAGATTGAGTTTGAAATCCAGGGGCGTGTTCTTCCTCTCAGCAGGCGTGTCTCCCTTCCCACGAGGCGTGTCTCCCCTCACTGAAGAACTGTGACATCATCATTTTGTTTGAAGCAGGGGATGCAAAGGGTTGTCTGGATATAACAGCTCTGTAGGCTCCTGCATGCTTATGTCTGCAGCCTTGAGGCTCCACAAGCTGCAGCAAGCACCTATTATATCTATTATATCTCTTAGTTTACACACTGAAAGCCAGCAGCTTTAACTTCTGTTCTAGTGGTATTCAACCAAATTGTACTGACAACAGGCAGAGACCTTTACTCAACTACAAGGATAAATGTCAGCTTCAAGTAAAGATCTCTGCTTGCTGTCAGTGATATGAGTGAAAACAGTGGGGGGAGAAGCAAATCAGCTTTGAGAGAAGAACCTGCTCAACCTATAACTGACTTGGGCTGATGGTGTAACGAAGAGTGTTGGTTTTACAATGAAGGGGTTTGGAGTTCTAGTCCCCTCACAGGGTATATCCCCCCCCCCCTAAATTCTACACATATGTAGAGAGACCTAAAATATATATGTCAATCTCTATAATTATATATATACACAAACATAGCTCCCCTATATAATGTCTCATCCCCGAGAGTATATGCATTGTATCACATATGTTGGAAGTGCTTGGTGTGACTGTGAGGATGGGACACTATATAGGGAGCTTTTGTGTGTGTGTATATATATAAAATTATAGATGTCTACACATATATTTTCATATCTTTACATATGTGTACAATTTATAAAAGAAAAAAAAAAACCGATGGGACTTGAACTCCCAACCTCTGTCTTGCCAAGCTGATCACCTATGCACTGCACTACACAAGCAGCTCATACAGACACGGTTTTGAATCCTTATGTAATACACTACAGATGATGACGCCATAAGGAGGCGGGGCTTGCATTCGATCTGAGGAACAGAACGCCCTCTTTTCAAAGTAGCAGCTTAAGGACTAAACCTGTGAGGAGGTGAATCAACCTCTTGGCAAAAGCCCTTTAAACAGGCAGTAATTGCCCAGATCCTTCCCCCTAGAGCTGAGATGTACATAGAGCCAGCAGACTCTGGTTTCACTTTCGATTTTAACAGCTCAGAGGGGAGTAAACACAGAGTGTGCAGGCAGCCAATCACAGCGCAGGGGCGTGGCCATGACGTTTCCTGTCTAGGGGCATATCCCAACAGGCTGAATGAAATGTCAGCCAGCCAATCACAGTGCAGGGGGCGTGTCTAGGGCACAGGAATCGACCAGGGGGCGTTCTGACCAGCAACAGCAGAAATAGAAGACAGATTTACAGCGAATCTGATATCTGCTAAATCAAGTGACAGAGGTAATGCAACCCAATTACAAAAGTGCTTATCTTTACTGTCCCCATAATCTGAGACATGATCTTTGTAACGATAAAACCCCTTTAAGGAGGCTAGATTGTGGGCCATTGGCAGGGGTGAGGATGGGCCTGGGGGCCTCGGCACCCTCCCTGAGGGTTGTGGCTTACGCGGACGATGTCACCATCTTTGTCTCTTCCTCGGAGGAGGCAGAGGGGGTGATGTCAGAAGTGGAGTGCTATTCGGATACTTCCGGGTCCAAGATCAACCAGGACAAGTGCAAAAGTCTTTGGTTGGGAGAGGGAGACCCTTCCTTTAGTCTTCCTGAGACCCTCCCTGCGCCCCAGGAAACGATTAAAATCTTGGGCATTGAATTCGGCCAGGGTGATTACCCAATGAAAAACTGGGAGGACAGGCTGAATAATGCCGCTCAGAAGGTGGACCGGTGGAAGGGTTGGTCCTTGACCCTGAGAGAGAGGGTCGACCTGATCAAGACCTTCCTGATTCCGTTATTCATCTATCTTGGCAGTGTGTGCCTTTTGCCCGAGTCTCTCTGGCCGCGGGTCTACAGCCTGTTTTTCCAGATGTTATGGGGGAACAGGCTGAACCTAATCAGGAGAGAGGTGACATACCGCTCGAGGAGACTAGGGGGGTTAGGTATGGTTAACCCCGTAGTGTTCCTAACGAACACCTTTATTAAGACCAATGTAGCGTGCATGTGGAATGCATGCCCTCCTCCGTGGGTAGTCTCTTGTCAGGAATGGTTTCGGCCCTACTTCCAGGAATGGGAGTTAGGAGGTCGAGTGAAGGTCTTCCGCAGGCTACGTGGGTATTTCCTTGCTTATGTTACCCTGACTCTGAAGATCATCCGTCGATGGGGTCTGGGGATGGTGGAGATAAGTACTCTCGCCAGGAAACTCCTGGATGAGAAGGTATTGTCGACCCAGTTTTTGAGCCCGTTGACCCTCAAAGATTGCCCAGTGGGGATCTGAGGGTAGGGTTGCGTCTGTTAAACTCATAAGGATCCCCTTAAAAGGTTTGGGACTTGACCTGGCGTTCCCTTCCATGGAAGGCAATGTGAAGTTCAGAAGCTCTGAGATAGGGGCTTCCCCAGAGGGTGTCCAACAAGCTTGGGAAAGCATAGAACATTTCCTGCTCCAATTTGCCTCTACAATAATAGAGGTGTTACAAAAGGGTGGAGCTTTCATGGGCGGCCAAGGCGGCAGCCTCTCTTATGCTGACTGGGCCTATTGGGCGTTCAAAGACCCGGGAGGAAGAGACCTGTGCACTTTATTTGTAGTTAGTGCAGTGGTTAGGTATCACACGTGGTGTGCTCGGAGTGTAGTTGCGACGCAACAGAAAACCCTACCTGTGGATGAGGTGAGTAGGCACATTCTGGACGACCTGGTGAAGGTGCGCTCGGTGGAGTTCCAGAGGTTGGGGCTTCCAGAGCTTCTGCTTTTTGGGAGGGGTCTGTCCTTTGATGTTCCCCTGACCTTTAGAATCTTCACTTTCCTGGTGAGGGGCTAATGCTTGAAGACACATAGCTTTTGTTTTGGTTTTGCTTTATAGAGAAAGACAGTGAAAGGCTTACAGACAACGAACTTGAGTCTGCTTGGGGGTAATGTGTTTTGTTTCTGAATATTTCTGTGTATATATGTATATAACGTGTTTCCCCGAAAGTAAGACAGCGTCTTACATTCTTTTTACCCCCCAAAAGTCCCACTATGTCTTACTTTCGGGGTAAAGTCTTATATTGGGGAGGTAATGGCCCCAAAACACAGGGATAGGGCAGGCTGTAGCAGGTATTGGCCGGCTGTAGGCAGGTATAAGGCAGGTATAGGCAGCTGTAGGGAGGTAAGGGCCGGCGTAGGCAGGTATAGGCAGCTGTAGGCAGGTATAGGCACTGTAGCAGGTATAGGGCCGGCTGTAAAGGGAGGTATAAAGGGACTGTAAGGGAGGTATTGGCAGGTATTGGGAAAGGCCCGTAGGCAGGGATAGGCAGCTGTAGCAGTATAAAAGGGAGGTATAGGCAGCTGTAGGCAGGTATAGGGCCACTGTAGGCAGGTATAAGGCAGCTGTAGGCAGGTAAAAGGCACTGTAGGCAGGGATAGGGCCGCTGTAGGCAGGTATAGGCAGCTGTAGCAGGGAAGGCAGGTATAAGGCAGGGATGGCAGGTATAGCAGGCTGTAGGGAATAATACAAAATAAAAAAACAAACAATCACTTACCTGGATCCCCGCGCTCCGCCCCGCGTTTCTCCCGCTCTGCTCTCATCTTCTTGCCGGCACAGCGGGGGGACATCAATCAGCGTGATGACGGAGTTCCGACAGCCGCAGTCTGCGTCGCCCGGAGGCCACTGCGGAGCATGGAGCACTCGCTCTGTGCCCCGCAGTTGGGATCCCTTCATTTATATGCCTCCGGAGGATCGCATATAGGTGAAGGAATCGCGCACAAGTTCCGGCCAGCGTAGCGCCCGGACACTGTGCGCTGTACTCGGCATTCGCTAATGCCCTCCCTGAGGAGCCGCATATACTGAAGCGTCCCTGTCGGCGCCCGGGCCACTAAAGCGCCCGAGCGCAGCAACATACAGTTACTACTCTTTTTTTTGGGGGTCCCGTCTTACTTTAAAGGGGAAACTTTCCCAAAAATTCCCCGCTATGTCTTAATGGGGGGGTTAGCCCCCCGGAGTCGATTGCTAAGGCCCTTTAAAAAATCACTTAAAGGCCTTTAACAACTGGCTTAACAACCGACTGGATTCCCGGAGTCATTGCAAACTTTATAAAACTACTTGGGCTTGGGGCCCTTTAAAAACCCGGGGTTTTAACGACGGGTTGCAAACTTCACACGCATAAATTTTGTCCCCCCAGTGAAGGAAAAAGGGCCCCCCAAGAAAGTTTTTCGTCCCTCTAGTGGGTGGTTATAACTTTATATATTTTCCCGGGAGGTAGGTCGGTTTTGTATTCCCCCACGGGGTTTATGGGGCGGGTTATTGACCCCCCGGGCATTTATATGGGGGGGGGGTTTTTGGCCCCCTACAGGAAATAGGGGGCAAAAAGGGCCCCCCTAGAAGGAAATATGGGCTTTAAAGGGACCCCCCATAGGTTATGGGCAGGTTATGGCCCCCCTGTAGGTAAATAGGAGGGTTTTGATCCCCCCAAAGGGGAAATATGGGGGTTATGGGTCCCCAAAGCATTTTATGGCAGGGTTTTTGGATCCCCCCGTAGGTAAATAGGCGGTTTAAGGCCCCCCAGGGGTATAAGAAAAAAGGGGTTATAGGCCCCCGCACGGGTATCTATATAGTTTTTGGCCTAAACAGCACAATTAGGTAAAAAAATTAGCTCCCCCCTGCAGGGTTATACAATTAATAATGCCCCCCTCCCGGGCATTTTTAAACATGGGAAAACCCCCCCCCCCCTCCCTACATAAAAACAGTAGATAAACCCCCCCTTCCCCTGCACATAAACATAGAAAATTTGGGCCCCCTGCCAATGACAGTAGTTAAAAACCCCCCTCCCCTGCACATAAAAGAGGTAGAAAGGGTCCCCTGCACAGATAGGAGTAGATAATAGCGCCCCCGGCACTATAACAGTAGATAATACCCCTCCCCCTGCACAAAAAACAGTAAAATATTAGCCCCCCTCCCTGCACAATAACAGTAGTTAATAGCCCCCCCCCTGCACATATAACGAAATCCCCCCCCTCCCTGCTATATACTTAGAAATAGCCCCCCCCCCTGCACATATAACAATAGATAATAGCCCCCCCCCCCCAATAAAATGAAAAAGCCCCCCCCTGAAATTATAAAAATAGAAAATTTGCCCCCTTCCCTGAAATTATAACAATAAAATAATACCCCCCTCCCTGCCATTTTAATTAATAAATAGCCCCCCTCCCTGCACTTAAAAATAGATAATGGGGGCCCCCCCCTGCACATTTTAAAAATTGATAAAAGCCCCCCTCCCTGAAACTATAACAGTAGAAAAAAGGGCCCTCCCTCCCAAAAACATAAAAAACCCCCCCCGAAAAAAATAAATAAGCCCCCCCCCGGCACATATTACAATAGATAATGGGCCCCCACCATGAATAGAGACAATTAAAAGAAAGACAATGCCCACCTCCCCTGACCCCCCTCCCCCCCGCTGCCCCGGTCGGGTCCGGCCCCCCGGCCCTTTTCTTCAGGGGGTGTACGTCACCGGGCCCCGCGGGGGCAGCGTGATGAGCGCCCACCCCCTTGCACCCCGGGCGCGCACAAACCGCACCCTTTTGGGTTTCCCTAGTCCCCCTTGGGGGCTCTCTGCTCCGTTTAAGCATCTAACTTTTATGTGCGCCCGGCGGAAAAGCCAACGTTGCCGGGGTTCGCCCAAGGTCCAAAACCCGCTAAGCCGATAGTTTAGGAGGGTAGCGGCTTAGGCCCCCTAACATCGGGGGCCCCCATAGCGGGGCGGGGGGGGGGAACTATCGGGGGTTTTTTTTTTTTTTTTTTTTTAACTTTTTTTTTTTTCCCGGGGAAACCCGGGTTTTTGTGGGGGCTTAGTTTTATTAGTTTTAAAAATTTAAAAAAAAAAAAAAAAGGGGTGGGGGGGGAGGGTTTTTAGATGGATGGGTTTGGGAGGGGGACAGGGGACCGGGTGGTGAAAAATTGGCCACTTTATGGGTACTGGGTGAGGACTTGGACCCCAGGGGACTTTTTTGGGTGAAATTTTGGGTTTGGGAGGGGTTTTGGGGGCTTTGGGGTTGGGGCAGTTTGGGCAGTATGAGTTTTTGGGTTTACATCCTTCGGGGGGTTTTTATCATTTGTTGAACTTTTTTTGCGGGGAAAAAAAACAAACAAAAAAACCCCCAAGGGACATGAAATTGAACTCGTGTTATATTAAATATTTTAAAAAAGTGGAATTTTAAATATGTAAATAGGGGGGGGAAATGAAAATTTTTTTTAAATTTATGTAAATAATGACGTCTGTGTGGGCGGGCCAGCAGGGGTTTTTTTAGTAAGAAAAAAGGAAGAGAGAGGAAAAAAAAACCCCCAAAAATTAGGTAAAATTTTGGGCCCCCCTTTATAAAAACGGGCCTTCCCATTTAAGACGGGCCTTTTTCCCCCTTAGCAACCAATCAGGGGCTCACCCTTTTCTTTTTTTCCAGAGCTTATCAGAAATAAAAGTGAGCTCTATTGGTTGCTATGGGCAAAAAAGGGGGACAGTCTTCGCAAACATTTTTTCATAAATTGGGCCCCCTTTTTGTGTTGCGGTGGAAGGTGTTTCAGTTTGGTGTATTGTGTTTTTATGAGGTAAAACGGCCGGGGTTTTTTTTTTCCCCAAAGCCCATTGTAAAGTTGATTTTGTAAATTTTTTTTTGGAAAATTTTTTTTTTTTTTTTTAAAAAAAAAATTTTTTTTTTGGGGGTTCCCCGGGGGGGCCTTTTTTTCCCCCCCCTTTTTTTTTTTCCCGGGCAGGGGGGCCCGGGGGTTTAAAAAAGGGGGGGTGGAAATTTCCCCCTTTAACCCCAAACCCCCCCTTTTAAAAATTTAAAAGGGGGGTTTTTAAAAAAAAAAACCTTTTTTAAAAAAAAACCCCTTTTTGGGAAAAAAAAAAAAATTGGGGGGCGGGGGCCCGGGAAAATTTAAGGCCCCCCCCTTTTTTTTCCCCCTTTTTTAAAAAAAAAAAAACCCCCCGAAAACCCGGGGGCCAAAAAGGGTTTTCCTGGGGGGGGGGCCCCCCCAAAAAAAGCCCCCCAAAAAGGGGGGGCCCCCTTGAAAATTTTATTTTTCCCCCCCCCTTTTTTTTTAAACCCCCGGGGGGGGAAAAAGGGTTTCCATTTTTTTTTTGGGGGGGGGTTTTTTAAAAAACCCCCCCCCCCATTAGGGCCCCCTTTTTTCCAAAAAAAAATCCTTTTAAAAAAACCCCCCCTTTTTTTAAGGCCCCGTTTTGGGGGGCCCCCCCCTTTTTAATTTTTGGGGGGGCCCCCCCCCCCCCCCCGGGGCCCCCTTTTTTAAAAAAATTTTTTTTTTTTTAAAAAAATTGGGGAGGAAAACCCCCCCCTTTTTTTAAACCCCCCGGGTTTTTTTTTGGCCCCCCGGGGGGGCCCCCCGGGGGAAAAATTTTTCCAAACCCCCCTTTCCCCCCCCCAGGGGAACCCCCCTTTTTTTGGGGGGAAAAAAAAAAACCCCCGGGGTTTTTCCCCCCCCAGGGGTTTTTTTTCCCCCCCCAAAAAAAATTTCCCCCCCCCCGGGGGAAAAAAAGGGGGGGGGGGGGGAAAAAATTTCCCCCCCAGGTTTTCCCCCCCGGGGCCCCCCTTTTTTTTCCCTTGGGAAAAAACCCCCCCCTTTTTTTTAAAAAAAAAAAAAATTTTTTTCCCCCCCCGGGGGGCCCCCAGGGGTTTTTGGGGGGAAGGGGAACCCCCGGGGCCCCCCAACCCCCCCCCTTTTTTTCCCCCACCCAAAAACCCCCCCAAAAAAAGGGGGGGGGGGGTTTTTTTTTTCCCCCCCCCCCCTTTTTTCCCCCAAAGGGGCCCGGCCGGGGCCCCCCCACCCCCCTTGGGGGGCCCCAAAAAAAACCACCCAAACCCCCCCCCCCCCGTTTAAAAACCCCCCCCCGGGGGGGGGGGTTTCCAAACCCCCGGGGGGGGGGGGGGGGGGCCCCCCCCCCCCCCAAAAAAGGCCCGGGCCCAAAAAATTTTTAAAAAAAGGGGGGGGTTTTTTTTTAAAACCCCCCCCTTTTTTTTTAAAAGGCCCCAAAAAATTTTTTTTTTTTAAAAAAAAAAAGTTTAAAAAATTTTTTTTTTAAAAAAAGGGCCCCAAAAACCCAAAAAGGGCCCGTTTTTAAAAAAAAAAAAAAAAGGGGGGGGGGTTTTTTTTTCCCCCCTTTTTTTTTAAAAAAAAATTTTTGGTTTTTTAAAAAAAGGGAAAAAGAATTTTTTTTAACCCAATTAAAAGGGTTTTTTTGTAAAAAAAAAATTCCTTTTTCCCAAAAAAATTTGGGAAAAAGGGTTTCCCTTTCCAAACCCTTTTGGAGGGCCAAATTTCCCCAAATTTTGGGGCCCCGGGGTTTTTTCCCAAAAGTTTGGGGGGAAAAGGAAAAAATTTTTAAAAAAACCCCCTTTTTTTTCCCCCCGGGTTTTTGGAAAAAAATTTTTTTTAAAAAAAAAACCCCCCCTTTTTTGGGCCCCCCAAAAAAAGGCCCCAAAATTTTTTTTAAAAAAAGGGGGGGGGGGGTTTTTTTTAAAAAAACCTTTTTTTTCCCCCCCAAATTTTTTTTAAAAAGGGGGGGGAGGGGGAAAAAACCCCAATTTTTCCCCGGGGTTTTTTTTAAAAAACCCCCCGGGGAAAAGCCAAAAGTTGGGGGGGAACAAAATTTCCCTTTTCCCCCCCGGGTTTTTTTGGGGGGGGAAAAACCACACAGGTTCCCTTTGGGCCCGGCCGGAAAAAAAGGGGGAGGGCCCCCCCCCCCCCCTTTTTTTTCCCCCCAAAGGGGAAAAAAACCCGGAAAAATTTAAAAAAAATTTTTTATTAAAAAAAATTTTTGGCCCCCCAAATTTTTCCCTTTTTTTGGGGTTTAAAGGGCCCCGGGGAATCCCCCAATTTTTTAAACCCCCCGGCCTTTTGGGGTTCCGGTTTTTAAAAAAAAAAAAAAAACCCCCGCCTTTTTTAAAGGCCCCAAAAGGGGGGGTTTTTTTTTTTAAAATTTTTTGGAAAAGGGGGGTTTAAAAAAATTTTTTTTTGGGGAAAAAAAAAAAGGGGAAATTTTTTTGAAAGGGGGCCTTAAATTTTTTAAAAAAAAAATTTTGGGAAACCCCCCATTTTCCCCCAAAAAAATTTTTTTGGGGGGGGGTTTAAAAAACCTTTCCCCTTTTTTTTTTGGGGGGGTTTTTTTTTTTTTTTTTTTTTAAAAAGGTTAAAAAATTTTAAAAAAAATTTTAAAAACCCCCCAAAAAAATTTTTTTTTTTTTTTTAACCTTTTTAAAAAATTTTTTTTTTTACCCCTCCCAAAGGGGGGCCCCCCCTTTTTTTTTTTCCAGGGAAAATTTTGGGGGGGGGTTTTTTTTTTTTGGGGGGGGTTTTTTTAAAAAAAAAGGGGGGGCCCCTTTAAAATTTTTTTTAAAAATTTTTTTTTAAAAAAAAAAATTTTAAAAAAACCCCCGGGAAAAAAAATTAAACCCCCAAAAAAAAATTTTTTTTAAAACCGGGGGTTTTTTTTTTTTTTTTTTCCCCCCAAAATTTAATTTTTTTTAAAAAGGGTTCCCGGGTTTTTTTTGGGGGAAAAAAACCCCCCCCCCCATTTTAAAAAAAAAAGGGGAAAAAAAAAAATTTAAAGGGGGTTTTTTAAAAAAAAAAACCCAAAAAAAGGGGGTTTTTTTTTTTTTTTAAAAAAAAATTTTTTTTTTTTGGGTTTTTTTCCCCAAAAAAAAAAAAAGGGAAAATTTGGGAAAAAACCCCCAAAAATTTTTTTTTTAAAAACCCCCGGGGCCCCCCCAAAAAAAAAAAAACCTAAACCCCAAAAAACTCGTTTGAAGGTAAAGATGCATGGGACTGCACGATTTTGAGATCACGTTGAAAGTCGTGGGCAGCTTAAACATCTTTTGATCAAAATATGTGAACCGAGATTATCATGTGTTACCATATATTACCACCTCCAGCAGTGTCTTATCATGTCTGTCAGTGTCTGTGAAAAAGGCGCCACACATTGTTCATTTCCTCATTTTTCTGCTTTTTTAACAGTTAACTTTATTAACAATTTGACATCCCCTAGACAGACAGCAGTTCTACAAGTAATGAATAATAATGAATAAGTTTCTGAAATAACCATATTAATAATAATTATTCCACCATTGTTTCTATTCAGTTCCTACATAGATGTCTTGTGACCCTGCAGCTGACTGACTGCTAGGAGGTCACATGACAGACGCCATGTTTACTCTATATAGTTACTCCATGGGAGCCATCACTATAGACAGGAATGTGGGCTATACCATTTTTTTTATCTTTAGAGGGGCCTGCTGCATTGATATAAAAAAGGGAACAGGAGCAGAACATATAATACATGTATATTAGAAAATAGTTTGATTTCCTAATATAGATATAATAAATAAAAACAAGTTCAAGTGGACAATCCCTTTAACCTCTTAAGCCCCAGGCCTGAAAAGTAGTTAACCCCTTAAGGACCAGGCGTTTTTTTTTGGTGACACGTTCGTTTTTCCCTCCTCGCCTTCTGAAATCCATAACTTTTTTATTTTTCCACCTACATAGATTCATGAGGGCTTTTATTTTGTGGGACAAGATGTACTTTCTAATGGTGTTTTTCACTATACTATAGACATATACTGGGAAAACCGCAAAAAAATTCCAAGTGGGGCAATTGTGAAAAAAAAAATGTATTTTCGCCATATTTGTGAGGGTTTTGCTTTTACGGCGTTCAATCTTCGGTAAATATAATGTGTTATCTGTATTCTACAGGTTGTTATGCATCCGGCAACACCAAACATGTAGGGTTTCCGTTATGTTTTGGTACCGTAAAAAAATTCCAAACATTTTCTCTTTTTGAAATTTGCGCCACGGCGCCATTTTGTGCAACCAATAACTTTTTTGTACTAACACCTACGGACGTCAGTGAAGGGCATTTTTTGCGGGCTGAAGTTTACTTTTTATCGCTAGCAGTTTGGAATGCATGCGACTTTTTAAATCATTTTTATTCCATTTTTTCAGTGACGTAAAATGACCAAAAAACGCAATTTTGGCGTTTGGAATTTTTTTTTCTTCTACGGTGTTCAGTGTATGGGAAAAATGATGTTAAATTTTTATAGATCAGACTTTTTCGGACGCGGTGATACCAAATATGTGTAACTTTTTTATTATTTTAATTACTTTATTTGTAAAATGGGGAAAGGGGGGTGATTTGAACTTTTAATACTTTTTTTTTGTACTTTAAAACTTTATTTATTTTTTTTACTGTAACATTGAGGCCACCTGTGGTGCTTGACCACTAGGTGGCGCGATTGTTAATACAACCTAATGCATTGCATAGGCAATGCATTAGGGTGTACAAAGATGGCGGTTTCCTCACTTCCTGTCTGCGGACGGAAGTGGGGCAAACCGGCCAGGGTAAGTGACGGGAGCCTTCACAAGGCTCCCAACCACCATGCCTGGTCGTCGGATCGCGCAGCCGATGACCGTACTGATTGGTGCGCGGCACCGATCGGCGTTCATTCAGACGCCGCGGCCATCTTTGCCACGGTGTCTGATGGGTAAAACAGCGCAGCGGCCGGAGCCACCACCGGCACTGTTACTGCCGGGTTGAGCGGTGATTGCCTAACACCGCCGGGGGGGGGGGGGGGGCGGGGGCGCGATCCCCTGCAAAGCCCCTTAGCGGCCCTGGGACGTACTCATACGCCCAAGGTCGTTAAGGGGTTAATGACCAGAATTTTTTTTTAGTTTTTGCCTCCTTGCGTTTCAACAGTTGTAACTTTTTTATTTTTTTTAATGACGCATTTGTATGAGTCCTCGTTTTATTTGAGACAAGTTGTACTTTATGGGGGAATAGTTTAATTTCAGAATTTTGTATTTAATTTTTTTTACACCATTCACATTTCACACTTAATAACTTGTTAGATTAATTCTACATATTATTACAGTCGTGTGGATACCTAATATGTGTAGGTTTTTTTTTTTTTTTTACATTTAGTAATGTATTAGCATATTCATATATGCTAATACATTATAATCTGTGTCAGTCTGACACAGGCAGTGATCAGGACAGCTCACAGTCTGTCCTGGTCACTGGCTTATTACACAGACAGCCCTGTGGCTACACTAGGTCCCCAGGGCTGACTGCGCTGGGGTGACAATCCGCCGCAATGAAAGGGTTAAAGCACCGGGGTGCGGAGGTTCTCCCGCTCCCCGATGCTCGCAGGAGATGCTGCGGGATCAGGGCTGTGTAGTACAGCCACGATCTCAGCACAGCTGCGGCGCCTGGAGCCTCAAACTCCGATGTCTGCAGCAACGCCAAAAGACGTCGCTGTAGACGAACGACCCGCACCAGCCGATGTTAAAAGACGGTGTGCGGTCGTTAAGGAGTTAAGCCATATCTAATGTGATCTTAGAGGGTCAGATGCTATCTTTTTTTTTCCCAACCCAGTACAGGTGCCACTACTATAATGTATCCATGCTATACACGGATGGAAGTTTGAGAAGTATTTTTGATAAAAATTGTGGATTTGTTGCCAGTAAGCAATCTAAAATTGGCGACCTTCTGCCACCTAGTTTTTATACAGACAATTCCACTACATGTCTTCATGGTGCCACCTGGTTACGTACGATCAGCTGTTTTCTCTATGGTTTATGCAAATTCGTCAAAAGATTCATTTACATGGTTTCTTTTGAGCAAACAATATGGGATTAACGCTTTCATCGTCAGTCCACATATGTTGTGTTCTACATTGTATGTCTTACCTTCCATAAAGCTTCTAGAACGTTCAGACAAAGGATTAGCGAACACTTATACTACCTATATGATCTGAGTGTCTGTAAACCTTCAGGTTCATCTGAACAATAAAGGGGTTGTCTCGCTACAAAGATTAGCTTTCAACATGTTGGGATCACTGAATGAAGATGTTTTCCAAATATATTGTGTTGTTCTTTTTTTTGTTAAAGCGGTTTTGCCACGATCTAATGTTGACATGGGATCCTCCAAAATGGGTATTTAATCACTTTTCTAAATGTATGTGATTAAAAAAAGTGTAGCCTGTGAGAGCTGCAACCTGACTTAGATGCCCTTAGTTTCCTGACTGTTTACATTAGCTATGACCAGGAGCTGATCTGGCCCGGCTTGTCTTGTTTGCACTTCTTATCTGATGGCAGGGTACATGAATGAGTTTTGAAGGGAGGGGGGAGAACAAAGCCTTTGTCTGCTGTATAGAGAATCCATTGGTTGTAAAGTAATTATCTGAGTAAACATGCAGACGCTTCCTGCTCAGCCCTCCCCCTCCCCCCCTGCAGCAGTTTGTAAACGCTGCCTGCTTGGATCTTATCTTCTCTCCTGAGCAGATAAGAGGGAGAACACAAAACCCTTAGAGCTTGTGCACAGTACAGTTATCCTCTGGGGTTTAGCCAAACAATGTTTGCTCAACTACAGAGACTGAATATCAGCCTTGGGAGCTTGCATGGGAAATGGTGCGATGACATCATGGAGCATGCACTTGTTTTTTTTTAAACACAACACCCATTTTTTCAAGGCTCAAGAGGACAGTTCAGCCTGTTAGGTGAGGAAATCACTGTTGCTAAAACCCCAGTATCAGCAGCACTCTACTAGCACTAAAAACAGTCAAAGGGGACATAGGATTTATTGGAAAAGCATTTCTGCTACTTTAGATACATGAAAATGTGAGGTTCTGCCAATCTGCACAAGTTTTTAAATCAATGCAGAGTATCTTGTAGCTGGAATCTTCTCTCTCTGAAATGTGGAGGTCTGAACAGGCACCAAAAGAGGCAACAAATAGAGTAGTTTCCCATCTGTATTGAGGTCGCCTTGTTGATGGCAGATGGGCTTATTACAGTTTTGATCAAAAATGTGTACTAACCAAATTGTCATGCGTCTAAAGTAGCAGAAATGCTTTTCCAATAATTCCTACGTTCTTCCTTTTGACTGTCTTTTAGTGCTAGTAGAGGCTGCTGATATTGGACTATGATTGTGGAGTGCCATGGCAGACAGAAGCCTAATGAATGCTTTTGTAGCTACCATGTTAGCAATCCATTGGCAGGATACAAAAGGAAAGCCATATTTGTACACTTTTATGCATTATCTTTTTAAAGGGGTTTTCTGACTATGCAGTTTCTGACTCGCACTTCCTGGTCAGGCTGTAGACAGGTCTATAGCAGTGATTTGCATATAAGCTCTGCTATCCCTAGCTATTCCTGCAGATGACTGCAGGAGATGTAAAATCTGTAGTACACAAGATTGCAGAGCAGTAAGGAGTGAAAATGTGTCCTTATTTTAAACAAAGCACTGTTCCTATAGATTACACACAGCAAGGAGTGACTCACCATGGACTGACAGCAGCTTCCAGCTAATAGGATAAAAAAGAGGAGCGAGAGATGGTCGGTAACCAAGATAAACCTGTGTGCACTCAGAACAGATAAAATCTCTCTTCTCAACAAAGCCACATAAAAACTGCAATATAATTAATAGTCTTCATTTACCATTCCCTACCTGTTGAAAGCTAATCATTGTTGTGAGAAAACCCTTTTATGTAGAATAGGGTACAAGCAATCATGCCCCCTAGTGACCAAATACCCTAGGGAACTAAGGACGACATGTATGAACGGGGCTGGGCCAGAAGTCTGGCATCTTTTCAGCCCGAGATCTAGCGCAGCCCCGTGCTATAGCTTTCATTCGCCCGCACTCCAAAATCAGGCGCATTACAGAGCACCCACAGCACTTTGTAATGCGACTGGGATCGGGGGGTGCGCGGGGGGTGGGGCGCACTACAACTGTATGAAGCTATAGATTTATAGCCTCACTGCGGCATTTCTAGGCACATTACTGCTGGAACAGGTAGAGCACTTTCAAAGTGGTTTACTTGAGCCAGAAGTGTCGTCCAAGCGCTAGAATGCACCTGATTTATGACCCGTGTGAACAGGTTCATAAATCAGGTGCATTCTATGCTATTCTAATGAGCATAAAAATTGCTGTCTAAGCGCCTTAAATCATACTTGTTGCCCTAAGTGTACAAGTAAAAAAAAAAAATAAATTTCAATTAAAAGTTCACCCCTCCCACTTTTGCCATTTTGCCATTTTGCAAATAAAAAACAAATTTAAAAAGTTACACATAATTGGTATCATCGTGTCCTTAAAAGTCTGATCTATTGAAAAATAACATCATACGCAAATCAAATCTACTGTCAGTCAAAGAGGCGATTCAATCTGTTAAACATCACTTAGAAATGGACAAATTGGATTTCATAAAGAAGCTCAAACATCCAAATTCTTTTTTTCTTTTATTTAGCCAGCGATATAAAAAAAAAAATGCAATCATTCATATATAAATCTTGATTCCTCGCCTCTCAAATGGCGGGCAGATTTGGACGCTTTGATGTCAGCAAAGGACTCTAATCATAATCAGTTAGATAATTGACTTTTTGTTTTAAACCATGATTCTCCCCAATTTACCTATTCATCCAATGTTCTCACATTGTGGTGGCTTCTTGCAGCATCATCTTCGAACCTACCGAAGTTAAAGGGGTGAAATCCTCGTCGGCCAGTGACAAGAATTTCACGTAGCGGGATTACCCCTTTAGAGGGGTTTTGCCACAATCTAATGTTGACATGGGATCCTCCAAAATGGGTATTTAATCACTTTTCTAGATATATATATAATTAAAAAGTGTAGCCTGTGAGAGCTGCAGCGTTGCTTAGAAGCCCTTAGTTTCCTGATTGTTTACTTTAGCTATGACCAGGAGCTGATCAGGCCTTGCCTTGCATTTGTTTGCACTTCTTATCTGATGGCAGGGCACATGAAGGTACAGGGAGAACCAAGTCCATGTCTGCTGTATAGAGAATCTGCTGGTTTTAATGTAATTATCTGAGTAAACATGCAGATGCTCCCTGCTCAGCCCTCCTCCCCCCCCCGCAGCAGTTCGTGAATACTGCCTGCTTGGATCTTATCTTCTCTCCTGAGCAGATAAGAGGGAGAAAACAAAACTTGTAGAGCTTGTGCACAATACAGTTATCCTCTGTGAATTAGCCAAACAATGTTTGCTCAACTACAGAGACTGAATATCAGCCTCAGGAGTGTGCATGGGAGGTGGTACTATGACATCATGGAGGAGATACTTGTTTTTTTTTAAAACACAGAAACACAACGCCCCTCTTTTCAAGGCTCAAGAGGACAGTTCAGCTTGTAAGGTGAGGAAATCACTTCTTGGCAAAACCCCTTTAAGTCTCCTAGCTTCAGTATTATTTTATATGTAGTTTTGTTGTTAGTTTGGTTATTCTAAGGGATTTTCCAAACCACAAAGGTTGTCAGTCGGTTTTACAGACGGTTTTCGGATTTGAAAAGCGACTGTCAACCTTTTACAGTGATTTGAATAGAAAATTCGTGCAGTAGTTTACACTGACACGGATTTTCTACTGGACGGTTTCCAACAACGCCGGTGTAACAAAAAACTTAGAACATGTTCATTCTTCTGTCCGGTTTTTGGGCAGAACATGAACATGTGGGTGGGAAGGGGGACGGCTTGAATCCGCAAACTGTGGGCAAAT